>NDGN011550547.1:0-23653 GCA_002564285.1 Tympanoctomys barrerae | reverse complement strand
ATCTATCCTAACCATTTTGAATACACAGATAGAAAATGGACATTCATCTCTATCCCCTTTTTTGTTTAGTTCTGGAGAAAAATATTCTTGCTTAAAATCATTTTGGACAATCAGTACATAAATTGGCTTAACACCAGCAGCTGATAAATCTTTTGCTCATTCAGATTGTCTTAAGAGTATTTTTTTAAAAAAGCCTACACTGTGGGCTTTAATTTCTAAAAAGCTGACCTGTGAAGTCGTGTCTTTTTGAACTGTTCCTGTATTTTCATCTAGTTGCAGTCAGAGCCCCAAGGAGCACTCGTGTGTATCTGTAGAAACATCCTTGTTTTTCTGACTCAATTTAGGCAAATTCTGAAGCAAAAATTGCATCCCAAAAGCAACATCATTGCCAATAGCTCAACATCTTGGTGGCAAGATAAAAATTATGCAATAAGAACTTTAGTCCTCGTTTAATGAATGTCACTTAAATGAAGTCTTCCTTGCAAAGAATTCTTGTCATTTTAAAAAAGTGAAAAGAAATTAAGTCTATACTCTAAGTTATGAGTTATGATTTTAAATCTCTCCTATGTCATTGAATCATTTAATAACAGCAACTTTCTGATTTCATTCCAATGTCTTGATTCCGGTGCAACCTCAACACACTACTTTGTACAATGTATTTCACATGGCTACTGATGCAAAGCAGGAATGTGCTCAGAGAAAAGAAAGCATTTAGGGAGATTCTTAACCATTATTTGCTTTAGAAAATAAAGTCAATAAAAATTAAATAATTAGCAACTTTATTAAGGTGATGGTGTTTTTTCACCTTTGTAACTAAAATAATTATTATTTCATTTGCCTACAAAACTTTTTACTAGAGACTGGCCATAGTGATGTGTGTCTATAATCCTGGCTATTGGGAAGCTATAAACAGGTGGATCAATATGAGTCTGAGCTACTAGTGAGACCCTGACCACCCTGTAGACCCTGCCCTAACGGAAAAAAAAAAAAACCTTTTTACTTATTGGTGCATTTTGTAAAATGGAAACATCATTGGTGTCCAAAAACCTATATCAATACATATCTGTGGCCTTTTCAGTTTCTCTCAATATTTTACATAGTATGTGTTGACTGCACTTAAGACATATAGATTCACTACAATTATCCTTCTCAAATCTCAGCAAGCAAGTTCTCTAATTGAAAGAAGTTTATTTTTCTCCAGTATTCAACATTAGTCACATTTACCTGAGTATAATGTACTTTTATTTAAAGATACAAAGTAAACAAACCCACTTATGCTTATAATACTTTTGTATGAAGAAAGTATTGGATTTTTTCTATATTTCACCAATGCTTACACTACAGCCAGGGTTACCATTTTACCCAAGGTTATCAGTCAAATTTAGGCATTCAAAACGCTCCATATCAGTTCCTAGTACATTTTTGATCTTAACAATAATATCAAGACTGTTAGGATTAACAGTGTTAGGATTCCGTGAATCAAAGGTGCTGAGTCAATCACGTATTCTTTACTGTATACAACTGAAAAAAATGTGAGCTGGCACTCTGTGACTGCTTGGTAAACCTTTGAATGTGCAATTAATTAGTTAATCTCTTAATCACTAATCTCTTTCCTGTGCCCCTGTTCTGTGCCTGGGAGAACTTTCCCATTGGTATCCAAAATAGGTGGATAAACAATAGGTATTTAATTCATTTTTGTAGTGCAAGAATGAGTGCTTTGAACAACTTAATGAAATGCAGTCACAGAAAACATGTAGCCGCAAAGTGAATTCAACATGAGGTTGAACTCCATAGTAGGAAGAAAGAGAAAGGGAACCCTCAGAGGTCTTTCACTATTCACATAAAATATCTTTTTTTTAAAGTTAGAGATCATAAGCAGTGTCGCAGATCTGCTATATTTAATTGACAGGGCTTTCTTAGTGTGTGTATGTTGTTTTCTGAGACTTGAAGCATTTCATGATTTAAATTTGTAGCTAAAACAATGTTTCTAAGTTTGAGTATTTAGAAAACAACTTTTAAAGAAAAAAAATCACAAAGCATCTAAATATGTCTACTGACCCAATTTGAGAAAAACTGAAATAGAATACTTACTGGAAGAAGAAAATTAAAAACAGAATTTTTTACCCTTCTGTATGTTTTGATGATTTTTCTCTTTGTTTGGGATTTAAGACAACATCAAATGTGTCCAGGCATGGTGGCGCGCCTTCCGTGGTATCATAACTAATCTGAATTTGTTCAACTCCTTTAAAAGTTATAAATATAACAATAAGTAGATATTTAGGAACAATGAGCCTTTTTCCAGTCAGGAAGAGAACTATTTCAAGAAAGGAGGAGAAACTGGAAAAATAGTTATATCAGGAGAGAGAGGAGTTGGAGGAGAGGACTGAAGAAAGGAAATTAAAGAGAAAGAGGAGAGAAAATGAAATTTAAGAGAAAAAGAGAGAAGGGAAGGGCACAGGAAAGCAATAGAAAGAAAATCAAGGGCTGGGGTGATAGTTCAGCGGCCTAAGTGCCTGCCCAGTAAGAGGAAGGACCAGGGTTCAATTCCTAGTACCACACACTGTGCTGGCCACTGAACCCCACAGTATTCGGGTGTGGTGGCATACACCTGTAATCCTAGCACTGGGGAGGCTGAGACAGGAGGATCACTACGAGTCTGAGATGAGTAGTGAGACCTTGTACCACTTAAATAAATACATAAATAATTTTTTTAAAAATTAAAAAGAAATGAAAATCATAGGTTTAAATATTTTCAGAGGCCATAGTATTTTATTGTAGAAACCAGTAGCAAATGATTTCCACTATTCTCTGTACAGTGCATGCAATTGTGTTAAAAACCCTTCTACAGATAATTGCAGTCTTTAACACAAATTTTAAAAATCTGCCCACTCACAAAATTTTTGGATTAGAAAAATATGATAAACAGAATTAGAATTTGTTATTTTTTCTTATCTTGGATAAGCATACAAGTACAATAGCTATTTCTTTAATTCTAGCAGGACTAAGAAGCGAGATGAAAGGACTAACTACTAAAACCATGAAGCTGATAGAGTTGATGGTTCAGGCCTCCTCATTCATAGGTTTCTTCCAAAACTTAGAGGCTTTAAAACTTGCTTATGTATCTATATTTACATGTTTGGGTGTCTTTTGGTTTTGGTTTTGGTTTGTTTTTTGAGACAGGGCCTCATTGTATAACCCAGGCTGGCCTTGACCTCACTCTGTAGCCCAGGCTGGCCTCAAACTCAGAGATCCTCTTGGCTCAGCCTCCTGAGTACTAGGATTATACCTGTGTTCCATTATGCCCAGTTTATATAAGATTTTTAAAACTAAGGGGATTTATTTATTTATTTTGATACAGGGTCGCACTATGCAGTTTAGACTCATACTGATCCTCTTGTCTCAGCCTTCCCAGCACTGGGATTATAGGCATGAGCCACCACACCCTGTTTCAGAAGCAGGCACTGTCCACCAGGGGTTCTGGGACTGGCATGGTATGTGGTACCAGGAATTAAACTGGGCACTTTGTGCTTGCCAGGCAGGTTCTCATACCACCTGAACTATCTCCCCAGCCCAAAACTAAGAGCTTTTTAGAATTTATTTTTCTTCTTAAGGAACCATAAAATTTTCATAAGCAGCAGGCCCTACAAACTGCTCTGTAACAGGTCATCCGAGGAAACTGTCAGATCTGAATTCACATCTCTAAAGAAGCAAACTGTGCAGAACAATCCTGAAGCTTTCTATATGCTGTCTGGGCTCACGATAAGGGGTGATAAGAAAATTATATGAACTGTTAAAAACTCGTACAGCCCCTTAACACTAACATTACTTTTTCAAGGTCTTACAATCAAAAGCCCTATTAGTTATAGGCAGCTGTTTTAACACAGACTTACACCACTTAAGTTTAATGCTCTATTTCACACATTTTTATAAAAAGGATAGACATAGCTGTAGCTATCCAATACAGGTTCAAGTGTTTCTTCCTTCTCTATAATAAATCATTCACTGTTTGTCTTTGACATTACATCATAAAAACCCAACTAACAAAATTGTCTAATCCATAGGCTGGCTTGAACACCTTTGTATTACAAACATGAAAATATGACACTAGGTCTGTTATCATCTAGATAACTTTGCACAGTGAATGAGTAACAATGAATAAGGTGAAGGCTGACTCCTTTCATTTATTTGGATTCTAAAAATGGTGTTATAAGCAAATGAACTTCATGGATCCCAGTAGCCCTCCAATAGTCCTGTCATTGGTTACACTTGAGCTTCGAATGAGTCACAGAACTCGGTTGGCACTGTGTTCAAGCTGAAGCAAGTAAACTTCATCACTGAGAAGTGAATTTCTAGACCAGGGCAGGCTGGTACCAAGTCCCAATATCATTTCCTTTTTTCTGATTCTGAGCCAGGCAGCAGCAATCAATTTTCAGACACTTTGATGCATGAAGTATAACCCAGTCAATAAAGCAGGTGGAGACTGAGAACACATGACAATTAGGAGATAACCAGGAAGTAGGAGGACCACCCCGCCACCACTCCCACCCACTCCAATCTGTCACTTCTTATACTGACATTCTTCTTCATATGACTTCAGTTTCACAAATACTCTTCTTTAAGAAAAATAAGTCATTTATCCAGTTGATGACTAAAGCTACTTTCCTTTCCTGGGAACTCTTTGCGGTTGGTGATGACTGAGAATTCTGTCTTCAGCCCTGGCTCAGTCCATGACCTCACTTGATTGGTGCAAACCTCTCACTCTCTGCCCTGCAATGTGGCACTGAGGGCCGACTTTTGCTTTCTCTGGCTAGTGCACTTGAAGCCATCTGTCTAAACATGGAGTCCCTTGGCCCACATGCCCTCATGGCTCGTGGTCAGCCCCTCTCATCTGTCTGAAGCTTGGTTTTGGCAAATACCAGGCAAACTACTCATGGCATTGCCTGTATTCTGAATAGTATTTAACTATGGAAAATTAAAAATTTTGCAACAGGAGTTTTTCAGTCTCCTTTGGGGAGGCTTCTCTTTCATCACCTTCTATCAAAGCATCAGGTGAACAAGACCCAGAGGGAAAAGAGAGGTTATTTTGAATCAGAGAACTAATGAAACATTAATGATGGCTACTTAGTTTTTAACTGTAAAACAAAATGTGGCAAGAACCTGGCCCTACAAAGTAGAAGCTGGAGAGTGAGACCCGGATTTTCGCAGTCCTCTTGAAAATTTCCTCTGCTCAGAGTCATGGCTTCCACAATGGAAGGCTAGATGACTGCAAGTTTTGAAGTGCTGTGAACTTTTCTTCATAGCTAGCACCAAGAATTTGGAGAAATACACATTTTTCCCATTTTCATAGGTTGAGGCCTTCCCAGGAGAACAGTGGGCCCTAACTAAGCTGGTTAACGAACTCCAAAGCTGGTGGTGAAAGGCCAGATGCTACTGCCTTCTGTTTTCATTCCAACCCCTCCCATGCCAACAGTTTCAACCCTGGAAATATCTTCAGAGTATCAGGAGCTTGGGCAAGGGTGGTGGATGAAAAAGAGGAAGATCTCCCAGATGAAGTCTCTTTTCAAAAGTCTTAGTGATTTATTCCTTTCCCTCTAATCATCAGTATACTTAGTCACTGTACATTTATTGCATCCCATGCTAAGGACTGACTACTAAAATTAAATCTTTAAAAATTAAGTATACATATTCATTCATTCGCTATTCAACTCTGTGATATAGTTCTTATGGGTCTCTTTTTCTCAACCATTAGTGTTTCTTCCTGAATTGAAAAGAATAGATGCATGTGGAAAAACATTTCCACTATATGGCAGTCACCATATATAATGAGTTTAACTTATTCTTAGGACATCATCAAAATTCTACTTTAAAGAAATAATATTAGAATGATCTAGACAGATGAGACAAAAAAATATCTCAAGGAGCAAACATCAGATTGACCTCGGGTTCCACATTCGCACTGAATACCCTTAGGCCTTAGCACAATATTTATGAACTTGTAGAAAGGAGTGTTGTTTTCCTCTTTTAGCACAGAGCACAACCCCGGGACAGCCTTCCCTACCCAAGGTGCATGTGTGCAGCCAGCAACAGGCCAATGACCACCTCTGTGGCCTGGCTGCCGTGAGAAGTATAAGAGACACCAAAGCAGGAGCCTCACTGGGGAGGAAAGCCACCCGGAAGCTCACCCTGAACGGCACTGATGCTGTGGCTTATGCACGGCCCATGAGAATGGCAAGGGCGTTTCCTTTTACACTTGAAAACATGCAGGTGATCAATGTTTAGCTATTTTACCAAGAGAGATCTGCATAAATTTAAAAATGTCTTTTAAAAAAGAAGCTGAACTATAGTGATGATTTTTTTAATCTTAAAAAAAAATGTAGAGAAAAGAATGCTTGTAAGTAAATCCAAAGAAATTTTGTTGAAATTGGTTTTATTTTTATAAAATTAACTCTGGAAGGTTTTCTTACCACTTTGCTTTTATTTAGATAAATGAAGGAAAATAGCCAGTAGAAACATTACTGATAGGTAAGGTGGGGACTTCAAGGCTCAGCACAGAGCTCAAAAGAAAAAAGCAAGTAGTATTTCTTTGAAAGAGAAAAGCACAATAAGCTCCTATCATTGAAAAAGGACAGTGCCTACTTCCAGATCCCCCAACCCATGCAGCCATACTAGAAAATCTTCCTTAGCTCCTTCTCCATTGTGCAGCCAGAAGCTCCAAAACGACACCCAGGACGTGGAGTCAGATTTATTTATGCTGGCCGGCATTGACCAGGCTCCTTCCCTGAATATCAGGTCCTGATCTCTGGTGGTCTGGGGCTTACATGGAATAAGCAGGCCGGAAGTACAGAGGCAGAGTGGCTGGACACGTGGAGACTGGCTTAAACGCTGTGCATCATAGCGACCAGTTATGCATCACAGTGGCCAGCTGTGCACCGCAGTGACCAGCCCTTTCTAAGAGACAGGAGCACCCGGAACTGGAACAGGACCTGTCATCTGGGCAACTAAGAAACTGAAGTGTACGGGCTCCCGGTGGAGGTGGAGGCATTTTCTGTTCCGGCTCCACGTCTTCCAGCGATACTCTTTGGCGATTTTTATCTTCACTTTGGGACTTGTGAAATAAAGGACCTATGTCTGTCTGGTGAACTAAAAACAGCAGCAAAACACAGCCCCCGTCACTGGTTAATCATCAGTGAATGCCAGACCAGGGCAGAGCCAAGGAGTACTTATGTCCCAACTGCGTGGCTTCCTCGGAGAGCCGTGCCACAGCTAATTGGGCTCACCACATTTCCCAGTCAGTTGATTCAGCTGCAGCAGTTTAGACACGGTCTTTCCCCAGACTGCGCTCCTTTCTCACCGGGTGACAGGGCTGGCAGCGACGCCGGCCATTCAGGCCACTCCTTGCGTGCAGAAGCAGCCTGGGATCACAGGCGTCAATTATGGGCTGAATTGATTCAGTGTTTCTTGTTTCCAGAGTGGAAAAACTGAATAAACGGTGTTTGTTGTTTTGCTATTTTAGTCATTGCAGAATGTTTAACTACTAAGTTGATTTCACAACTTTTTAAACATGTTTATACTTTAGACGCATTCATATGAAGACTGTCTTTTATATTTTTTATTTTTAGTAATAAACAATGCTTGATACCCGGTGCTAGGTATGGAACTCCGGGTATCAAGCATGCTAGGAAAGTGTTTTGATGCGTTTCACCCTAGCCCAGAATTTTTCTTAGTAAAAGATTTTCCCCATAAATATTGATGATGAACAGCTGAGATTTTCTTCCATCTCTCTCCAGGGGAGTACGTCATTTCTACTGCACGGGCGTGTCAGCCACAGTCCTTCTGAATGTTTCTGCTCAAACATCCCCGGCCTAGGACTGATTTCCAATCGGACCTTAATCATATCACTGTCTAGCTGAGCCCATTCGCTGTATGGGAGTATAGAGGTCTGTCCTTAGATCTTCCGCCAAACAATCGATGTCACAGTTGCCAGGAACCAACCTCTTTCTGTTTCCCCTTCATCCAGCTGTCTTTTTCCCTACTCCCAAGCTCCCACGGGGAAGCTCAAATTGCCCTGCCTCCCTCACTGCCTGCACACGTGAGCCTGACAGTGGCCACATTTCAGCTACCTGGTGAATCCCTTGCCAGTTTGACCATACTTTCTCAATCTTCCATGCCCTACCTGTGCCCCATGGGTTGCTTGCTCTCTTATTATTTATTATTGCAATAAAAAATACAGAGAAACGTTGTTGCTTGTAGGCATTAACTATATTACACATTTTATATGCAGCCCAAGACCGTTCCGTCCACTCAGCGCAGCCTCGGCAAGCCCGCACACTGAGCAGGCATGTAAGCTGAAGTGCGGCTGCAGCCTGTCCTGAGCGCTCTGTAACAGTGCAACTCTACTGTGTACCATTTGGTCCCCAAGCCCAGGCAAGAGTCAAGCAGACATTCGCCCTGAACCTTTGCAAGTGCACCAATGTTACTATTATCTGAGACCGTACGTACATATTTAGTGAAGTGTAAAATATTACATGACGCTTAAGTTGTGAAAGGTAGTTTCTGTCGGTGCTTCCTTTTCATTATTATGGCTTAACTTTCACAGGAGGAAAAACATCAACCCCTCTAAAAGCTGTAGCAGCACTTTCCCAGAATGTTAAAGTGTATAATTTTAGTGTTGATCTGATGATATATTCTAGTATCTTTTATTTCAAAAACCAGAAGGGAGAGATGGCACAGGAGAGTCTGAGAGAGCCACTACCAAGGAAGTGGTCTATAAAGTGATATGCAAGTCTTTTAAGACAACGGAAAACCAACACAAACTTTTTGATCTCTGGTGGGGTGGTTGGTGCTTGGCTAGGAAGAGGTAGTGGGGCCCTACGCTCACTGGAAATGCTGTATTACTGGCTTTCCTGACTGAATCCTGGAATGATCCAGCCTTGCTGCTCCTTGGCCCTCACATAGCATTTCCAACACAACCGTGTCACCTCTCTTCATTTGCACAGCCACCATTACCGACCATCTTTTTCCCTCTGGACTGTTTCCACCCTTCAACTCCTGTCTGCCTCTCGTGCATTCTGTACTCACAGCCAGCATGAATTTAGAGCTTGTGGCAAATTTCCAGCTCTTCTCTCATTCTGAGGACACCCCACGCCTCACTTCTGGGCTTAGCTGATGCGTTATAACGCTCTACAGGGAGTGCTTCCTGCCTCTCCCTCCCACTGCTCATTCTTTCTTACTCATGGGTTTTGCTTGCAGTTTATTATCTACCTCCCTCAATAGACCGTGAGCTGCACACGGCAGCAGGCACACTTCTTTATACACCAAGGATCCTACAAGCTAGCACATTAACTATGTGTATTAAGTATTCAAAAAATTCTTGCTGGGTGGATGAGGAAAAGCCATGTGAATTCAATATTAGTAGTGAAATATTGTTAAAAAAAAATGTAGAAGGAAAGCCCCAGACTCCAGAAGGCCCGGTGAAGTGGATTCCAGGTGCCCCTCCTTGGGTCTAGTACTGCATCACTTGCTTGCTGATGTCTTCTTGGCTCTCATACAGAGCGATAAATCCCAGAGCAATGTCATGATCAGTTTTCAAAAGCACATGCTGCTAGCTCCTAATAGCATGCACCTTGAAAACTGCCATATGTAAAGGATGATATCCTATACATTCTAAAGTGGCGCTGCTGACACCTCTCCTGGGATTGTTCCAAAGTAAATAAAGCATTTGGAAAAGAATCTGAAAGAAACTATGGAAAAACTCTTCAGAATGTGAAAAAGGCACCCACAATGAGGAAATAACATGAAAAGAAAAGCTCCTGGCAGTGATAGTGACGCTGAACTCCAGCACTTCCTAGAAATATAGACCAGGGGGTGAAAACAAGACAAGCTTTTCAGATGTCACTGAGCATCCACTTCATGCTTTACCTCTATAACTGTTGTAGAACTAACATCCAGAGCAACAGAATGTCAGGCCTATTTAAAGTCTCCTGGGAGAAATAAATTATAGTGTTTTTGGTAAATCTGATCACATCTCAGGATCTCCAGCTTTATTCAGCACACTAACCCTATAGAAAAATGGCCAGGCCGATTAAACATAGTCCTATGTTCACCAGTGATTCAGATCACAGCCAAGTTGTTATTGATTTGATTAAATATGCTTTCACATCCAAAAGACTGAGTACAGAAGTTCATCAGGAACACAAGACGAGAGTGATGGTATTGGGTTAAGCTCCTTAGGCTGAAGGAAAGCCTCTGACTCAGGAAAAGGAAAGCTAACAATAAACTGGAGAGAAACTATTTTGGCCTTTATACCTTTGTAATGAAAGGGCAGGTAAGGAAAGGTAACGTTGGCATACTTCCCAACATGTATAATAAGCTCCCAAGGATAACAGTAATCGGAATGTTAAGTACAGCATTGTCTGAATTGCTCACCTGTAGGAAATTGTAGGCATTTCCAGAAAGCACTAAATTCTTTACCTTTTGTTAGCTAGTTGATTAAAGGTCCACCATTCTACTCTACTGTGTTATGACAAGGGTGTGCCCATGTGCTGTGTACCACACCCTACATATCTGAAAGATTAGATCGAGAGAGTTATGTGAAGACTCTGAAAACTGCCAGTCATTAAGGATTGTATTTCAAGGGCTGAGAAATTGAGTATCTATTGTTTTTCATGACCCTGATTTGCTTTAAATAAGGGTGCTAAGAATTTAAAAGACGTTCATGAAATATCATGGAGACAGAAAATTACTGGGCAAAATCAGCCACCCCTCTTCCTGAAGTTTGGATTCAACATCAGGGACCAGGATCCAGAGCTACCAGACTACTCCTCGAAGGTAACTACTGTATAAATTCCCAGTCTCCACCCCTGAAGACTAGGAGGAGGACTGACTTTCTTTGTCACAGTTTGGATCCTGAGTGCCGTACAAAGGTCCTTATGTGGTCACACGTGACCTGCCACTAATTGGCAAAAGGTCTTCTCATATTCTGCAAAGTTCTCTCATTTCTATCCATTGAATTCTCTTCCATTAGAGAAGTACAACATATTTAGGTTACCTTTCAAGAGACATATATTCCTGCTGGATCTCACCCAAACACTGTTTCAGTTTTTCTCATGCAACAGTCCAGTAGATTAGGAATGTCTCCCTTCTCAAGAACTCTAGCTATAATTTACTAAAAGAGAATAGTATTAAAATAATAAATATAAAAATATTAACACATATTAGATACCTTGAGACTGGCACATCACAGTACATTAAGATCCCTGAATCTATTAATTCTCTACTTAATTGCCTAAGAAATATCACTGGCAGAACTCTTTGTGTTTTTAACTATATGCTCAGCAATTATGGCTCCACCAATGTCTCAAGTTTCTCTCATTCTTACTGAGAATTTCATGTGAAGTGTAAATGGAAAAGGATTGTGTCTTCTTCTCTATCATCTTGATGAGATGAGTCCATGTGGTTTTTGAAATTTTATGTAAAAAAAATTACTACATGTAAAATGGAGGGAAGGTATTTCAGAATTTACAGTGGTTTCTAGACCTAGTCTCTAACAAATCACTCGGGAAGTGTTAAACATCCTAGACTCTCCGCCATGTAATTCGATCAAATAGATCTGAGAAGGAGTTATATGGAGTACATGTTACAACCTCTCCCACCAATTATTATGACTACTAGGTGGAGTTAGGATCCCCTAATCTAAAGTATCACTACATTTCCACAATATTTATGGCCTTCTGTTTTATACATTTGTTTGTTTAAGTCTTTCTATTTTACGATAAAGATAGGTGAATTTGCAGTTGTAAGAAATGATGCAAAGAAACCCAAGTATCCTTTATCCAGTTCTCTTCAATCTTTTAAAAATATATATATATTTTTTCCCTCAATATCTTGCAAACCCATTGGACAACATCTCAACCAGGATATTAACATTAACACAACTCACCTGTCTTGTTCAAATTTTTCCAGTTCTATTTATACTCATTTGTGTTGTGTTGTGGGGTGTGTGTGTGTGTGTACAACTACTTACATGTGGCTTTAGCTCCATGTGTGTGTGTGTGTGCACCACCACAGCTGAGGTACAGAGCAGCTCCATCACCGGGTGGATGCCTCATGCTCTCCTTTCATAGCCGCCTCTGCCTTGCTACCTCTTCTCCTCTTGAGAGCTGGTAATCTGTGCTCTGTTTGCACAGTGCTGTCATTTCTACACTGTTACACAAATGGAATCAAGCAGCATAGGGTGGTCCAAAAGAGACAAGCACATCTCGATCCCCAGGTCCTCTGAATGGATTACCCTATATGGTAAAAGACACTTCACAGATGTAATTAAGAATCTTAAATGGAAGAAAGTACCTGACATTATCTGGGTGGGTTCGATATAAACACAAATTTCCTGATAAGAGGGAAGCAAGAAGGTCAAAGATGTAAAAGTAGAAATCATGATGATGGGAGGAGTGTTTGGAAGGATACTATGGGACACCATAAGCCAAGGGAGGTTGCCATCCTCAGGAAACTGAAAAGGCAAAGAATGGATTGTCTCCAAGAACTCTGTAGGAAGAAAGAACACTGCCAATACCTTGACACTGTAAGTTATTGTAACTGACTTTGGGTTCTGAATTCAAGAACTGTAAGATATTAAATCTGCATTGTTTAGGCCACTAAATGTGTAGTGGCTGAGCAGCATAAAAAGCTGATATAGCATTCAAACTTTGATGCCCTCTTTTTCCCCCTCAGCATAATTTCCTTGAAATTCACTCAAGCTGTGTAAATCAATAGACCATTTCTTGTTACTGCTATACAATATTTCATGATATGGATAGACTGCAATATACTTAACCAGTCCTCTAAACAGAAGCATCTGGGTTGCTCCTGTTTTTTTATTGTTATGACTAATGCTGCTGCAGACATTCATATGCAGGGTTTGGTGTGAACATGAATTTCTGTTTTGGGGGAGGTGAATATGAAGAAACACAATTGCTGGGTCTCATGGTACTTGAATATTTCATGTATCTGCCAAGGTATTTTCCAGAGCAGCTTCCAAAATATTTGAGTAATTCAGCTAAAATTTTGTTACTTGGTTTTGTCTCTATTATTTTGTTAGACATTCTGATAGGAGCGCAGTGATACATTTTTTAAGTTTTAATTTTCATTTCCTTAATAACGAATGATACTAAGTGTCTTTTCACATGTGTTTTTGTTAGTAAATCCTCTTCAGAGAAATGTTTATGACTTTTGTCTATTCTCTAATTGCATTTTTGGCTTTTTACTTTTCAGGTTTGAGAGTACTTCACTATCTATATGCTATTCAGTTTTACAAATGTGTGATTTGCAAAATTTTTTTTTAATAGGTAACTTGTATTTTCATCTTGTTAGCAGGGGTTTTATAGAACAAAACTGTTGTTTTCGGAAGTCCAACTTATTAATTTTCCCTTTGTGGATCATATTTTGGGTACCAAATTTACAAATATTCACCTATTTTTTAATTTTATTTATTTATTTTGTTGTGTTTTGTTTTGTTTGGTAGAACCAGGGATTGAACTCAGGCCTCTGCACTTGCCAGACAAGCATTTATTCCACTGAGCCATCTCTCCAGCCCCTCACCTATTTTTAGAACCTAAAGGTTTTCTCCTTTTTCCGAAGAGTTTTATAATGTTACATTTTATTTTTAAATCAGTGATTCATTGCAGTGTTTTTTTAGTGAGATGTGAGATTTAGGTTGAGGTTTGATTTTTTTGCCTGTAGATTCATTCCAGTTGATCCAGCATCATTTCTTGACAAAGCTACACTCCATCTAATTGATTTTTAAAAAATTTCTCCTCAAAAATAAAAAAGGCATTTCTTTAGATCTGTATCTAGGTTCTATCTTTTTTTACACTGATGTATGTGTCTGTCCTTCTGCACTAATGTGTGCTATTGCTTATTATAGCTGTTTTTGAGTTGTAATATGGAACAGAATGAGGGATCCTCAATTTTTCTTTGTCAAGATTATTTTAGCTATTCTGAGGTTTATATTTCCACGTACATAACTGTATATGTCCACGAAAACCTTCCCTAGTGTTTTGAAATTGCTACACAGATTAATTTAGGAAGAACCAGTATCTTTAATGAAATCTCCAATCTGTAAACACAGTGTGTCTCTATCTTAGTTTAGCGTTTTGAAACTTCACCAGGATTAGATAACTTTCGAGCCAGGGAGATGGCTCAGTGGAAGAAGTGCTTCTCTGGCAAGCGCAAGAGCCTGAGTTCAATCCCTGGTTCCAAAAAAAAAAAAAAAAAAAAAGATAACTTTCAACACAAATCCTGTATGTTTTGCTTAATTTTTATGTAAGTATTTAATTATTCAGGAGGATTGTCTACATAGACAGTCATACCAAATTTAAAAAGGAACACTCAAATTTTTGAACCAATGAGAAAATCCTAAAGGAAAACAGAGGCATTTGGGCTGAAGAGACAAATGAGTGTTCTGGGTAGCAGAAGGAAGGAGGCAGGAAGTAGTGCAAGCAACAGCATTCAAAGGCACAGCCAACGGGCCAGCAAGTCAGCCCAGCGGGCTAAGTGCCTGCTTTGGCAAGTGCAGGAACCAGGATTCGATCCCCCGTCCTGCCCCTGGGGTGCACTGGGTCCAGACCTGGTAATCTCAGCGCTGGTGAGGCTGACAACAGGAGGATCACTGCAAGTCCAAGCTGCCCGGTGAGACCCTGCACCAAATACATAAATGAAGGGGGAAAAAAACCAAAGACACAGATAAAATTGCCAGTTTTTGGTAACCACATCATAAGATAAAAAGACAAAGATTGGCTTTGATCCCCATAACTGAATTTAGCACTATCAAGCCTGACTTAGATACGATCCTCTATTTTGTAGGGAGGAAAAACAAGCCAACTGAAGTCAGCCTTCATCCTTCTTGAGTTTATGATTTCTCTTCTTTTTAAGGGCGTCCTCTGCTATCAGAGGTGGCTCAAGATATCAACAGCTACATTCACCTGAACAGGGGACTGATTCATCTCTTGAGTTCTAGCAGTGACAATGGAGATAAGCAAGTCACCAGAATCAATGACCATGACAAAAGCAGGAACAAAGCTCCTGACATCTCGTTTGCCACTCTGACCACCAGACCACATTTCTTCCTTTCAATTTCCACCCTGTCCTCCATACAATTACATCACTACCTCTCTGTGTTCATAACACATGGTGTAAATTATCCTGTTTCTGTCATTTCTTCTATTTTTTCTTCTGTGTTCACTCTTTAAAATAAAATAAAAAGAAGTATAAATATAATTACATACCAAAAAAAAAGGAGCTGAGTATAAAATGTGCTTGAGAAGGCCTGACTGAACAACTGCTGCAGTGGGATTGAAAGATAATTTTAAGAATATCAAATGCAAGTTATTTTGTCAATAACACTTCAGAGCTGTATCTCACATCTGAAAGACAGGACACCCCAAGTCCCTGGGAGGGCACTGAAGCAAGGATTAGGACATTTTTTTCTTATTACGTATGTTTTTAATACATGGTAATTATATTTAGCTTGGGGAATTGGTACATATACATATGGCATCTTAATTATTGTTGATCTCTCTCCTTGTCTCTGTCTCCCTGTCTTTGTCTTCCACTGTTAAATTCTGGAATTCATGTGATAACACTCATACTGCTGGAAATGGGTACATGGCAGGCCCATCCCCTAAAGACAACTGGATCTGCCCTCTGTCCATGATGCCTCAGGAAACAAGTCACTCTGACTCTGAGTGACTGACTGGGAATCTACCCTGGAGGCCAAGGGATCAGAACTGCAGAATATACTGGATCAAAAGTTTCTCAAGGATTATTGAAAGGTAACTGGGGAAAAGTTCAGCGAGGCCTACAGAGATGAAATATCTGAATGTTACTATTTCTTTCCATTATAAATTTAGAAATAGAAATTCCCTATTAAATCAGTTTGTTTATAAGGCAGCAAGGTTTAATTTTACCATGTTGTCAAATCCTTCACATCTAGACATGCAGCCTAACAGATTGTTATTTCTGAATTAGTATTTACTACTTGGAAAATAAAATGTTAAGATTTTTCACCAACTTTGTTCAGAAAATATAGACAAATTTAGTAATCTGATAGAACTGGCACCTAAGAGTAGTGAAAGACATGTTGACAATTATCATAAATCATGAATTTTAAGTCACCTTTTCTGGATAGTATAACCCAAATAAATCATTTAGCTGTTTTGGTCCTTCAGTAATTTATTTGCGAAATGGAAAAAATGTTAATACATACATTTTTTTTAGAATTTTTGTAAATATCCATTGAGTTATTATGCAAAAACAAGCTTTATAAGCTTTTTATACAGCACTATAGCAATAAAAGGCAAAGTACTACTACAATCATACTGTCTTTGGATTCATGTTATTGAAAAGAAATATAATCTTATTAAAGTATATATTCATTTTAATAAAAGATGAAAAATAATTTATGTACATGATCACAGTTGTTTTCATAAAAACCCATTTGAGGGTTAATTAAGATACAAAATATTGTCATTACTTCTCTAGAAGCAAAAATGAAGACAAAATAAGTAACTTTCCAAATTTAACGTAAATAGTCATGAAATAAGATGTTTGGTTAACATATGATATTAAACAAATTTCAAAATTCTAGTTTAAGTTGTCTTCCTATTTATATCACTAGAGAAAAGTGCTTCTTAGTGTATAAGATACCCAGGAAATGACTTCCCCACCAGTACTTCTGAAGATGGACATGTGGCAGCAAGAACTGGAGCCCTGGCAGTCCCTGCTTGCCGTGTCCTCTTCTCCGCTAGCAAATGGAAAGCGCCAGCACATCTAGTTACCTGAGTTCAGCCCAGGCAGCTGGCGAGACCCCTGCAGCTCTTCATCCCCCTAGAGGCTAAGCCACTTGAGGCTCCTAGCATGTGACTGAGCACCGAAAAGACAAGACGCTCTCTTTGCAGTGTGTCGTGGTGGCCCATGCCTGTGATGCTAGCCCTCTGGGTGCCGGAGTCAGGACAACAAGTTTGGGTTCCACCTGGGAAATTTAGTAACTTAGCAAGACTCTGTCAAAATGAAAATTTTAAATGCATAATGGGGGGTGGGGGTCATGTCTGGACATGTAGCTTGGTATAAAAGTCCACTGTTCAATCCCCAGTACAGACAAAAAAAAAAAAAAGATTCTTTACTGAATTCCATTCCCCTCTCATTTCACCCAGATATTCCCAAGAGGCAAGAAACAACAATGTTTTTGTCTAATGCCTAAATTTTATGGAGAGGAGGATTTGCTTTCTGAAAGTACAAGAAGCTATTAGCAAGAAAATGGTTTTTGCTCATATTCTCTTTAAAAAGGGAAGCACAATCATACAACAATTTTACAAATACTCTCTCAAAGGGATCCAAAAATTGATCTCAATATAGCTGAAAAGACAGAGTAACTTCAGCTTCCTGCTTCTGGTCCTTTGGCTGACACTGAATAAGGATTTTCTGTAGGTTGTCCTTGTCATGTTTGTTTTTAGTCTTGCTGAGTGGCCCTTGTTTACTTTTCTTCTCCTTAATAACTAAAATAGACCCGAGAAGGCCGAAACTAAAGACCCCAGACCATTTCATGGCCATGGCATTATTAAAAACATCTGTTTTTATTTGTTGGTTAGGATCCCCCCTATAATGCAAATGCTCAATCACACTCCATCTGTTTCTTATCATACAGGTACCCTAGATTTATTCAGCCACATTAATTTATCTGGAACATCACTGAGAAATTACTAGGTAAATCACCCCAAATGACATAAGGCCTTTTCCTATGAAGATCATAAGCAATGTGTGCGCCATTTATTCTCCAAGGACAGGTTTTGGTTGTTGTTTGGTTTTTCCCCCCTTTGGTATTAAACTGAAATCAAAACTAAGGTACATTGATTTACAGGAAATTGTTCCTTTACACACAAATTCACCATTTAAAAATACTATTTCAGGGGACTAGACTGAAGGAAAGCTTATTTTTTGAGTTGAGTATGTCATCAACTATGTCAATATCTGTTTATAAGCAGCTTTGCCCAAGGATTCAGAGCTTACAACAATATTTATTTTAACTCATTTATTTCAAACAAGCAACATAAAACTCAGCCTGTGAGGGCTCACTTCCAGGGAAAACTGGATTCACTTATATTTCACAGAAAAAGAGTAACGCGGGTGGGGCAGCGGGGACATACAGTGAATGGCCAACAGGAGGATGAGTACCATTTTTCTAGGAAATAGCTCTTTCTCGCTTAACCTAAAAAGGCATGATTGTGAATCCTTTTCTCCTTCAATGTAAGGACTTTGGGAATCCCCCCCAAATTTTCCACTTACCCGTTTGAGTTTACAGACAGCCCTTCTAGCGCAGATTTGAAAATGCCCATATGTCATGGAGGATGTGAGCCTTTGGTGACAGGTACTAAGCTGTGTCCAAAATCCACTTTCCAGGCCCAGTGCCAGAACTCCTCATGGAAGGGTGATATATGCCCCAAGGAGAAGGAAAAAGGGAGCACTGCCATTTTGTGTGGGTCCCCGTTGGAGGCTCCTCCAGCTACCCGACTTCCTCTTCTTTAACTTTCCACTGAGAAGGGATTGCAGTCCAGCAGGGATATGTTCCTATGTGTGATTCTTTTAGCCCAAGGCCTCGTTGCTAGATAGATTTGTTCCTTCAAGAACAAAGATTGCAAGGAGGAAAACATGTTGAGAAGATGTGGGAGTATTTGCCCATCTGCACAGGATGTGCCTACCTGCTGTGCTTACTCTGGAAAGTGGAATTATCAGGGTAGAGAAGACACAGGGACAGGAAGTGAGGGTGGGCTTCTTGTACTTTCTGCTGTGCCTTGCTCTTGAGTTTCAAATAAAAATACTCAATAACTAATGCATGTGCAGCTCAAACAAGGCTGATGCCTTCCAGGAAGCCACAAAGAATTCCTGTGTGGCTGAGAGCCACCAGAATTCTGAAATTCCACAGAAGATGATCGTGTAAGGAAGGCATTTCCTGACATGACCAGGGTAGACACTGGTGACTTAGGGTTGACTGGCTTTTGCCTTGACTGTCTAATCGTATGCTGAAATGCATAGAACTGGTGCATCAGTCCTTGGCCTTGATTCCAAAACCTTAGTTTTCATTCATATTGCCTTCAAAATAAAGTTTGCTCTTGTTTGGTTTCTGAATCATTAATCTATTACACTCTGCTCCCAGGGGCCATCTCTTGGCATTGTGGAATTCAGGTGCAATCTTAGGCAGAGGAGGGATGTGTTGGCACATTTGCTCTGCGTAGAAATACACAGAATACTGCCCACTGCGTCAGAGTGGCGCAGACCTGCACACGCTGGCAGCCCTACTGTGCTTCCTTTCCCAAACACAACATCATGTCTTTACATCGGTGCCTTCAGCGACAGCGTGAGAACATCGGGTTTTGTGATGCTTTCCAGTGCACACAAAGCGGACGGCTCCAATCCATGGCTCACTTTGTTTTACTTAGATCTCCCCAGAATGGCATCCTGTATATGCTTAGATAAAGAAAAAAAAAAAAAGACAGAAAGAAAAGAAACACAAACAGGTATACAACAACAACAACAAAAAAAAACTGCTCATTAAGACTGTAATGCTAGATGCTACCAGACAACCATTTCAGCTTAACTGTCTGTGTAATGCAAACTATGCATTTGGCTAAGGGGAAGAGAGAGGAGCTCTTTTTGTTTGTTCTATTTTAGCTTTTATTTTCTTTCATTTTCTGAACTAGGTGAGATTTTTAAAATGTTTTTACATTTTAAAAATTTGCATGCATTCTATATATTCCACTTTCACAAGCCTTACTTCTACTTTCCCTTTCTGTTCATGTCACCTTGTGCTCACAAGCAGACAACATACATTTCTCACGTAGTGCCTAACCCCCTGCCACTCCTTCAGGTCCCAGTGTGCACTGACCTTGGCCCATAAAGACAGTTTCAGATCTCTCTGCTTCATACCCCACCTCTGCAGCATACCACGCACCGAGCTCTTCTTTTGGGTTTCAACTTCCCTGCTTTTCTTCTCTTCTCTCTGCTCTGTTCTTATCTGCTCTGCTCTTTCCCTCTGTTTTTGTCTTCCTTTCTTTCGGAGGGGTGATACTGGGGATTGAACCCAAGGTCTTCACCCTCAGCCCGTTTTTATTTTGAGATCGTGTCACTCCATTGCTATTGCCCGGGCTGGGTGCAAGCCTGCAATCTTCTTGCCTCAGCCTTGCATCGCAGCTCAATTTTCCTTCTTATATATTGTTTTCTTCTTTGGGAATAGGGCATTATATAAATTCAGGTGTTTACATTCACTCATTTCAAGCCTCATGTACTTTAATTCTCCACCATCGCATCTTAACTCTGGCCCAAAATGTCCTCAGATTGCTTCATTTGTCCTTTCCCAACCTTTTTTATCCATTTCATTATGAAGAAGCTCTAGGGGGTAAATTGTTTCTTTTTCTTTCATTTCACAGATGAGGTTGTTGAAAGCAGAGTGAGACTGCACTTAGACACCAAGCTATAAGTAAGCAGTGATTCAAGGGCTCAGGTTGTTACGTGGCTGCGTCTCAGAGCAGAGTCTGTCCCTTTTGTTAACATTTGCCAAGATCTCTGTTCAGCCCCATGAATAATCAAGGGGTGCTGCTCCTGACGTCTGACTACAGCGCTCTTGAAGGGAAACTTTCCTTTTGTAGACCGGATGTTACCACCTTTCTCACCTGAACACCCTGTTTTCCAAAGCCCCAGGACCTCATAACCTCTCTCCTTCAGGGAGCATTAATATTCTGGGATCCCATTTGGCTTGAACCAAATCGTTCTTCAATTAGTCTTGGGTGGTTCCTGCTTCGATCTCTGACCTCTGGCCTCCCATCCCCAGATCCCAAGAGCTGAGAAAGAATAGGATGGCAGCACTTTTGTATGCAATTTCTTTCCTTCATCTTCCTGCCAATCAAATGCATATAATCCATTTCAGATAATGACAGAAAATTCTAACTGTGGCGATTAACTGCAGCTCATCAACAGCTTTGGGAACCTGCTGGAATTTTCCTGAGAAATCAGTGCACTCAGCCGTGATATGCTGATTGAGATAATGAGCTGCAAGATGAAAATTAGGGAATAATAGAATAGATTTCTTTTTTTTTTCTTCCACTGAGAGAAAGAAAATCAAAAGGAAGAAGAGGAGAAGGAGGAAGCTAAGAACTAAAGTTTATTTTTTTAGCACATTTCTTACTCAATTGTTCCCATATAAATCGGATTTAATCTACTGCTCTCCAAGAATTTTGCAAATCTACTTGTTGTGGCTTTCAGGCCAAAGATTATCTCAAAAGACTGAAAATTGAATTTGTTTTCAGTTGGTTGCTTGAGTCTTAAATACCACAATGCCATCAGCTTTTCTCTGAATTTGTTTTTTTTTTACTCCTCCTCTTCAAAAGGATCAACTTCAATATTGGCTTTCATTTGGCACTTAGCTCCCTGGATTGGGTATCTGAGCATTACTTACATGCACGCAGATACAAACCACAGCAGCCCTCGCCATTGTTCCACTGCAGTGGTAGAGCCACCTGCCCTGCTGCCCATTTCAGTGCAGTGCCTCTTTCCATTTATAGCATCCCATGCACAGAAATAAATTCCCATACCTCTGTTTCCCACCCTAGCCCCAGCCTTTCTGTTCCCAAAGCAGGATGAGTTGAAATTAGAGACAAAGACTATTCTAGAGATTTCATTCTTTGAAATTACAACCATCTCTCTGAGACCACAACTTAAGTGTAAATCTTAATTTCTTAATTTTTATTTATTTATTTATTTTTTTTTGCTCATTCACACAAGAAATGCAACTATGAGATAAAAAAATGAAAAAGAGTCTTTGGAAGGGAGCATGTGTGTGTGCATGTGCATATGGGGTGTGTGTGTGTGTGTGTGTGTGTGTGTGTGTGTGTTGGTGATATGGACATGAATGAAGAAGAAGTAATTTGTAGTGTATATATAAATAGTCCTTTTGTAATCTCATCCTGCTCACATTCAGAGCTCTTCACAGGCAGACATGCCAGCACTTACCTCATCTTATTTGATCCAGTGTCTTACTGACTCAATTGCCTCTCATTTTAATGAACAGCATTATACATGGAGCCATGTGCATATGGGCATACATTGGATGTACATCAAATTTTTGTGGTGTTTATTGCTCAGAGATAACTA
The DNA here is from genome assembly GCA_002564285.1 of Tympanoctomys barrerae. NCBI lineage: Eukaryota > Metazoa > Chordata > Mammalia > Rodentia > Octodontidae > Tympanoctomys > Tympanoctomys barrerae. The sequence goes on along the minus strand of NDGN011550547.1, from coordinate 1,462 downwards.
TTCCATTCAAAAATTATAAAATGCCTGTGCATATGCACATATAAATCAACAGAATATATATATATATATATATATATATATATATATATATATATATATTCAACAGCTTGAAACTAATTAAAATGACGCCCAACTTATTTAACTTTCATGTTAAATTTCACATGAAAAATATTGCTTTCAAAATATTTAAATATATATCAAAAAAGAAAACATTTGCATTTATGGGCACATTTCCTTTTTCTCGTCAGAGTTTCTGTTATTTTGTCCTTTCTTTACAGTTGATTGCTCCTTGCCAGTGAAAGATACTGCTGGGCAGAAAAGGCAGCCTGGCTAGGGGATAGGGGACAATGCCTAGGCTCCTGGGCTCAAGTCATCTCGCTCTAAGGCAGTATGTGATCTTAACACATTTCTTTAACCTTCTGTGTCTCATTTCCCTTAACAAAGAGTCTTTATGAAACTGGGTGTCAAGGAAATAGCAGTACCTAGCTCATAGCACTGAAAGATCTCCCTACTGAGATCTACAACTTCATCAATTCTCCTGTCTTTAACATTTTATCATATTTTAATGCCTCTGAATGGACTGCTCATCTTGCAATGAATGATACCTCATAATTAATTGGCAGCACATTTTATTTCTTAATGATTCATTAAGCAGTTGTGTTTCTTACAATTGATGATAACTGAATTTGATAAAATACAATTTTGGCTAAAATATTTAGCTGGTTTATAGTATCATTCAGAAGTGGTACGTATTCTTATCAATACAAGATGAACTATGTAATAAATGTTTAGTGCTGAAAGACATGCTCTGAATCACAGAGAACCAGAGGGAAAGACTAGAAAGTAGAGTGAGAAAAGTGCTTCTCTTCATGGAGGTAGTTCCTCCTTTGGCTTACTCACCTGCTGCCATTGTCCTGAAGTTCTCAATGCTTTCTGAACAAGCAGCCCTATTTGTTCATTTTACACAGACCTGGAATTAGGTAAAACAACCTCATGGGAAATTTAATTGGTTAAAAAAAAATTGAAATCTGTTGACTTTTCTTTCATATGCCTTCCAGCCCCAGGCAGTGTAGACCTTGATGATCTCAGAGTGCCTTGCGATCTGGGGTACTCAAATCAGCATGTTCAGGCACACACTACTCTTTCCACAGTATGTGTGGTCTCCACCTGGTGTGCAAGAGCAGTTATGAGCTGACCCTCAGACCGTAAAGGTTAGAAATGGTGATACACGTCAAAACTTTACTTTTTAAAATAAAAGACGTTAAGGAAAGAATGTACACTTTTTCTGTCTTCTCTTTTTTGACACTCGAGGAAGAACCTTCCCAAAGTTTTGATATCTCTTCATAACTATGTTATACAAACCATATCACAAAGTTATTGTTTTAAAGAATAGCATGGATGGTAAAAGCCATTTATGAAAACCCAATGGCTAACATAACCCTAAATGGGGAAAAACTGAAAT
>NDGN011550544.1:1227-52144 GCA_002564285.1 Tympanoctomys barrerae | reverse complement strand
GCGCGGGCGCGGGCGCGGGCGCGGCGGGGGCGGGGAGAAGGGTGGACCCCCGCCCCGGGGGCCCCGATGCCCGCCGAGCAAGCGCCAGCAGCGTCTGGCACGTGGGGGCGTCTCAAGTTCCCTCTGGAGGCTGGACAGGTGGCGAGAGCGCGGGGGTGTGATGCTCAAAGGCTGGCACTTCACTGCGTGCCTACTGTGCGCCAGCTGTGACCCTGTTGTCAGAGTGGGGGCTGTTTGTCCCCATTGTACAGATGAGAAAACGGAGGCCGAAAGGGCAAGTAGGTTGGGAAGTGGCCGAGTCACAATCTGACCCCCAGGCTGCTGGAGGCTAAAGCCAGAGAGCAGTGGGCCTTCTGAGGCCCATGTGGCAGTGGAGTGAGTCGATGAATATTTCATTGTCAAAAAGATGGAAAAAAAAAATCATCCATTGTCCCACCACCATCATGCAGCCACTGTGGCGCTGGGGTTCTTTATTTAGGCCTTGTGCTTTCTCCTGCTTCTCATAGGAGTGTACCTTGGGCCAGGCGGTCCCTCCCTTCTTCCTGGCTGTCACACCTAAGCCGAAAGGTCTTAAAACAAATCTCTTAGCCCAGGGGGCCTGGGGCTCCAGCCTGGAGGAGAAGGGCACACCAGGGTGCCCAAGGAGTTGCAGATGGGATAGGTGGCCCTGAAGGAGGGAGAGAAGGTGAGGAGGGAGGACCCAGGGCCTGAGGGCAAGGGGTGTCCACATCACCCACTCAAGAGGCACCAGCAAGTGAAGGACCAATAGTGGCCCCAGTGGCCAACTGGGAATTACGCGCAGTATGGCCTCCTGTCTCCCTCTCTGCAAGGTGGGGTGGGGAAGGGGCTTCCTGCTTCCTCCCCTAGGAATCTTCTGTGGCTTCCCAAAGGATGTCATGTGCTCCCTAAGCTGGAGTTCATTCTGCTCCGAATTTGGAACCTGGGGCCAACATTTGGGTCCTGGCCTCACCCAAGACTGAGCCTGGCTTCTGGGCCCTGCTGGGAGCTCTCAGGCTCAGTGTCTTATCCTTCCCCAGGCCTGTGACATCCTTGCCACTCCATACCCCAACTGGCACACTCTGGCACTTGCCTGTCCAGCCATTGGGGTCCTGTTGGTTCTACCCCTTTCCCTCTGACCTGGATGAACCTCTGCTCCTGTGCTGTGAGCTTCAGACTGGGATGCCAGCACCAGAGCTCTTTCTAAATGCAGCTCTGAGCAGGCAAACTCCTTAGCTGTCCACAAACCTAAACTAGGCCAAACTCCTGAGTGTCCCTTGAGGCTGGGCTTCTTGGTCTCCTCTGCCTTCCCTCTCCCCCATGAGCCAGATGTCCTCTGGTCTTCAAGCCCCTGAGCCCAGAGGTGGTCCCCATCCCTGCCCACACCGCCATCCTCACTGGTACCCACAGGCCCCCACCTCCCTAGCAGACTGATGGACTATGTTCCTGCCCATGAGCCCCAGCTCCTGGTGCCCCCTGCCATCAGTTCTGTCAGCATGGCAGGGCAATTCCAGGGCCACTTTGCCTGCCACCAGGCGGGGCACTCCGGGAGAGCCGGGGCCTGGGGTGGTGTGTCCCCAGGGTCCAGCACCCATGGCCAGTTTTGTGCTCTTTGAGGATGGATCTCTGTTCCCACAGAGTCAGTGAGGAGCAGCAGGGCAGAAGCTGCCTGCCTCTGTGGGGTCTCCCACCCCTGAGCTGAGCAGGAGCCAAGGAGTGATTTTGCTCTCAGGGACCCACGGGCTGTGACCCTCAGCCTGGGAGTTTGGCGGCTGGGGCTTTCTCCCATCTGTACTTGCTGGGGCAGTAGTGGCAGGTGCTCAGGTGCAGGACCTGTCCCCAGGGACCTCAGCCCCCTCTGCCCATCAAGCCCACCAGCGATGTCCTCCCGGGGATTGGGGAGAGTTATGTCAGGCCCTCTGGCCGAGTGCCAGGGCTCCCCACGGAACTATAAATTGACCTGTCGGGAGAGGGAAGAGATTAATGTCGGCCATCTTCATTAGCGCGTCCCCCGGGGTGACGGCGTCTGCCCTGAGCTGGCTGATTGGAGGGGGTGTGAGTGAGGTGGGGGGGTCCTCCCCCTACCCCTAGAAAGGCAAGGGGCAGAGGCAAGGGCCTGCCACAGAGCCGCGGCCTCCTCCCTCTGCTGGAAGGGCCGTCCCTGTGGCCTCTGCTCCTGGCAGCAGGCGCGCGCTTTGATGGAGGACCTGTGTGCTAATTGGGGGCAGAGATGCGCGGCCCGCAGCTCCGCGGGGCTCCCAGGCTGACACCGCGGCTCAGCGGCATCGTGGGGCCTTCATTAGAGGCTTTTCCCCTGACCAGAAAGGAGCCCGCTGTGGGCGGTGGGGGGGCGCCCCTCCCCTCCTTTCCCCTGCGCTTTCCTCTCCCCTCCCCCTCCTCCTTTATTGCGTTGATGATGGGGAGGGAGGCAGCTTTGGCGTGTGGAAAAATGAGGGATTGGCGGCAGCCATCTGAGTGGGAGACCTTGTTCGTCCTGATGACTCTGACCTTGCCTTAAGCCCTCCATGGCTGTGCACCTGAAGGTCCTTGTCAGGCAGGTGGCTAGGTCATGCTGGGGGCCTTGGGGTGGGGCGGGGGCAGGGTGGAGTGGGAAGGTCCGAGATCAGGCCAGTGAGTTTGGACTTGTCTTTGGAAATAAGGGCAGAGCAGAGCCTGAGGCTGAGATACAGGCTGCCTGGGTTCAAGTCGTGTTCCTGGGATGCCCTGGGCCTCTTGTCAGGCTGTGGCTAAGGGCCGAGGCTGGACTTGTGGGTTAACGGTCTCTTTCCTTGGAACAGAAAGGGAACCTCTACCCAGAGGAGCAGCTGCAGCAGCATTCTGAGTGGCATCATTTGTTCGCTCACTCATTCTGTCAGCCCTGGAGTCTTGTACCCACAGAGGTCACCTCACCCTGGGATAGCCCTCTGGAGAAAGACTCAGGAGCAAATGGGGACAGACCTCAGGAGCAGCTGGGACCTCTTGAAAGGAGCCCCCCAGGGTTTAGAAAGGCTCCAAAGGGACCATCGAGGTGGAAATGGGGCCCCTATTCCTTGCAGATGTTGTTTGCTCCAGCCTCTGATGTGGGGGACAAGCTAGTCCCTGAGGTCTTGGCCACTGGGCTGTCCCCAGGGTGGGAGCAGGGGGAGCTGCCAGATCTGCATCTCGGGGGACCATTGGAGGGGATGGGTCCCACTCCACTCAGATGGGCCCAGCAGCAGGACCATCCTGTGGAGTGGTTGAATTTCCTTCAGGCTGTGCCACTTGCCTGGTGGGGTGATGTGGCAGGGCATGTGGCTTTCCGCCCCTGAGCCTCAGTGTCCTCATTTTCCATTGTGGGGATCATACTGGGCTGACACAGGGCCCAAGCAGAGAGGCCAGTGTTTTGTGGGTCTTTCTGGCCCCAGCCAGCCATTGCACCCCCTGCGATGGACCTCTTGGCAGTTTGCTGCCCAGAGAACCCTGGTGAAGTGAGGCCCAGGCTTCTCTGCCCCCCTAAGTTTCTTCATCAGCCAGTCATGGGAGTACTAAATGCTCATGCTGCCCTGTGGATATTTGAATAAAAGTGCATGTTTTAGGGATCTCAGACCTCAGCTCTGAGTCTGGGCTCAGTAGCCATCGTGCTGTGTGGCCTTGGGTACATTGCTCAACCTCTCTGTGCCTGTGTTCACGCCTGGAGCTGCCAGGAGATGTTGCACACTGAAAACCACAGTGACGATCTCACTGACCCGTAAGCACTCGCCTCCAGTGAGGACCGAGTCCCAGGCCTGGAGTCCAAGTCCTGGGTGGAGCCACTGCCCTCTGGGCCATTGTGTGGGACTTGGGCTTGGTCCAGACTCTTAAGGGCATCTGTGGGGCATGGTGTCATCTTCCTGCCTAACCCCACCCAGATGTGGGGGCCAGGAGAAGAGGGGCTGCTCACAGGAGGACTTAAGGGGCTGATAGTTTGTGGAACATCCCAGACCCCCACCTGTAGAGGATGTCCAAGGGGCCCCTGTTTCCCATCTGGAAAATGGGACCACACACCCTGCTCTCACAGGCCCTTCACTCTGAAATTGCATGTTTCATCCAAATTTTAGCCATCCTGTGTATCACGCATCTGAACGGATGCCAGCCCGGTTTAGCAGGAGTTGGGTTGAAACACAGTCGTCCGGACTCGGATGTATTAGGATTGCCCTCCGAGAGTCCCGTGTGGAAAGACAGATGATGAAGAGGTGCCTATTGTTGCTGCCTGTGCGTGCCCAGCCCGTCCCGCCTGGCAGCTTCATCGCAGGAGCTGGCAACATGGCTGTCTGCCTCCGCCTTCTGAGCAGGCAGGAATCACTAACGCGTTAGCAGTTTCATTAAGCCTCTCGCCAGCCTCCCGCCTCCCTCCCGGGCCTCCTCGGTAATTATTTTCCCAGCCCTTCCACTTGAGGCCCCTCAGCCAGCTCTTTGGGATTGGCCGAGTGGCCCCCACAGACTGGGCTTCTGGGCCTGGGCTCTGCCCTGGGCACCTCCCTCCTGGCTTCCCTGTTGCCATTTAAGCTTTGTGTCCCCTTGAGGCCTCCGTGCAAATGCAGAGCTGCTGTCTGCCAGGGGTGATGGTTAACCCGTTCCTATACACCCGTGCACGTGTGTTCTCAGCACCACCGACCTCTGTGCGGTTCGGCGAAGATCTCGGGCCCTGTGGGGCTGTTGGGAGCAGGCCCCAGGGACCCCACTGTGAGGGAGCTGGAATGCATGTGCTGCAAAAGCTGTGAACATGTGGGGCGCTGGGTGGGTAGACAGATGTGCAGTGTGGGGCTGTGTGGAGATTGAGAGGAGCTGGGTGCAGAATGGATTCTGGGGACCCAGAGGGTCATCTTCTTGGGGACCTCTGTCTCCTAGGGCAAGCATGAGACACAGGTGGGCCAGCCCAAATGCACCATCCTCCTGGCCATGAGGCTTGATTGTGGAATGGGTACAACTCCCCTTTGGGCTCATCGGAGCCTGCCCTGGAATTTTCCCTAAGGGTCAGGGATACTGGAACTGAGACCCCTGGGACTGGAGGGTGAGAACGTGGGGCTGCCACCTTTCTCCCCAGCCACAGCCAGGGAGGACGGTGTCCACGAAGGTCTTTACGTGGAGGGAGTAGAGCGGAGGTCCGCAGTCTGCAGCCAGCTGGGTCTGAGACTGCTCCTGGAATTTTTCAGTTATGCGAATGAATACAGTCCTCTCTTGCTTGAGCTCTTTTGAGTTGTGTTTCTTTCTCTTGCAACATGGAGAGTGCTGGTGAATGCAGGAGGATAGAGAAGAATCAGGCAGGATTTTCTAAAAGAGGTAACATTTTGAGTTCAGTCTTTTTTTGACACCAGGAGTTGAACTCAGGGCCTTGTGCTCACTGGGCAGATGCTGTGCTGCTTAGCTGGGTCTTGCAGAATGAATAGGAGTTTGTCCAGCAGTAAAAAAAGAAGAGGAACACTGAGGGGGAGAAACAACAGAGCCAAGATCCAGAAGCATTGGGGATGGGGAGATAGATGGCTCAGTAGAATAAGCGCTTCCCTGGCAAGCGCAAGGGCCTGAGTTCAATCCCTAGTTCTACAAAAAAACAAAACAACAACAAAAAACCCCACCAAGATCTAGAAGCATGACAGTGCAGGGAGACCAAGTACTGGCTGTGGTGCCAGGGCTTGTAAACAGGCTGAAAATGCCAAGGTGAAGAGGTAGGGGATGACTTGCTGAGGGTTAGGCAGGGGTGGGCAGGCCAGGACACGAGGGCAAGGAGGGCACAGTGCCACATGCAGGCTGGTGAAACCCTTCGAGGAGGAGCCTGGTGTCAAGCAGGAAAGGAAGTAAGGGCCGCACAGCAGTGTGTGTGAGGTGTGAGGAGGTGGCACTGGAAGGTGGCAGGTGCTGCCAATGTGGTTATGTCCATTTGTACCTGCAGACTGGTAGGTCAGGCCCTCGCTCATTAAGCAGATTTCACCCCCTGGCACACAGGCTGATGGGGAGACAGTGAGTGAGAGAGAAGGTCCCTGCGTGTGGGGAAGAGTGGGACCACGTGGGGACCTGGCCAGGGTGCTGGGGAGGCTGCTTCTACTGGAGCTGTTTGAACTAGGACCTGACAAACAGGAGGGCCAGCTCCAGGAGATCCAGGGAAGAGCACCTACCGGCAGGTGCAAAGGCCCTGCAGCAGGGGAGGAAGGAGGCCAGTGTGGTTGGGGTGTTGGGGGTGGGCGTGTGGGGATTGCAGGGGTCGACTGTGTAGGGCTGCGGGCGCGGGAAGGGGCTTGGTTTTATTCTCCTCAGGATGGGGAAGGGAATCTTTACAGGGTCTGTCAGTGGGCAGGGCTGAAAGCAGAGACCAGGAAAGGAGGGGATATGGGATGGGACAGGGCAGTGACACCTAGGGAGGACAGGGACACCAGGGCGGAGGGCACTGGGCTCTGCAGAGCCCATCGGGGGACCCAGGGCAGAGGCCTTGGTGGTGGGGGAGGCTTCTCCAGGTGAGCCCAGCACGAGTTGTAGAGCTGTCTGCCATCCTGGATGCAGCCAGTGCTTGGATCCCTCTGGCCCTCGCAGATCCTGGCTGTAGCCCATCAGTGACAGCCTGCCACCCGTGCCTCTGCCACCCTCTGCAGCAAGGCGCTCGCCCAAGCTGCTCTGTCTTTTGGTGCCAGCTGGTGTGCTCAGCCGGAGGAGGCCACTCTGACAGGGCCAAGGTCACAGGCTGCGGCCTGCATGGGTGGCTGGCTGTTCCTAAATTGGGAGGGGTGCCTGGGGGTGGTGCCTGGTCCCTGAGGCAGTGGTCTGGGGGGAGCTTGGAATGTGGTCCCCCTCCCCCGTAACTCCAACCCCTCCTCTGCTGGCCATCCTTCCCCTTCTCACATCAGTGCTCCCGCCTCTCTGCTTCCGGGTACCCAGAGCCCAGCTTTCTGGCCGCCGCTGGCTCTTGCCCCCTGCCAGGATGTGCCCTTGTCTGCTCCCCCATGCTCCCCAGTTCAGCTCTGTTCAGGCTGGAATTGTGCAGCAGACTGATTCACTTCATAAGGGTCCGGAGGTCTACTCTGTGCTGAGGGTGGCAGGCTCCAGGAGAGTGGCCTAGATCGCAGCCCTGGAGGTGTGCATGGCGCACTAGGCGCCACCAGCAGAGTGGCTGAGCAGAGGGATGCACACCTGTGCCTGGGCGGGGGGGTGGGCGCAGCCGTGCAGGAAACACAGGATGTGTGCAGGGACTCAGACCAAGGCTGAGGGGTCAGGGGAGGTGCCAACCACGGCTGTGTAGGGAGGAGAGCATTCCAGGCGGGGTGCAGGTTCCTCCCTCACACATGGGGCCAGCATGGTGTCCCGGGCCTGGGCCCATCCCGAGGTTGTGTTGCTGGTGGCCAGGGCGAGGGTTCTGAGCACTAATTCAGCAAAGAGGCTAAAACCCCTGTGGAACAGACAGAATCCAAGGGCTGCCGGCTGGGTCGGGTCCTGTGCCCAGGAGGCCCCAAGGCCACTCTCAGGGGAGTCACTTGATTGAGCCTCTCATCTCCTTGAAGGATTCCTAGCAATGATACTTAGCACAGCACCTGGCATGGTGACACCTCCGCCAGCATTGGGATAGCTGGTTTTGTGTGTAATAGGCTGTTGCCTATTAGGGGTGTATGTCTTTGCTGCCTCTTTTCCTGCCTCACCCTCGGCTCCTAGGGCAGTGCCTGAGCAAGACCATGGTGGGTGTTTGTTGACTGACTGAGTGACTGAGTGAGTGACTGTGGGGATGGGCAGACGCCAGGCTGTGGGGAGGACTGAGCACTGGCTGTGCTGGTGAGCTCTGGGAGTCTGCTGTGTCCAGGGGGCTGACATGGGATCCCAGCCATTCAGCCACTTCCGGACCTCTCACCAGGGCAGTTCTCAGACACTAGATTTCTTGGATACTTGTTTTTCTTCTCTGTAAAATGGCACCAAGAATGGCTCTGACCTTCCGCCCCATCCCAGGTTCTCTGGCACACCACGAGGAAGTGATTTGCAGCTGGGTCTGTGGGAACATCAGTGGTGGTGCCGCCCTAGCTGTCTCTCAGCTGCCCAAGCCCAGGGAGATGGGAGGTGTTCAGGCTCTGGATGGGGAAGCCTTCGCCTTGCCTCTAGCTGTGTGTCCAGGGCCTGGCAGACCCCCTCCCACAGGTCTGCCCCGTACCTCCCTTGGCTGGGTTTCCCGTACCCTCTGCCTGTGCTCCAGCATCCTGTTGGGCCCCTGGCAGGGATGCCCAGGGCGGGTCTGGCATGCAGTAGGAAGGGTGGCTGCCCGGAGGCCTGGCCCCAGCCTGACTTCTGCTGCTGGCCCTGGTGTGTGCCCCTGGGAGGCAGGCTGCTGTCTGAGTGTGTGCTGTGTGCTGAGCTGGGTGATACGGAGCTCTGAGAGGCTCTCCGGTGTGAGCAGGGGCCTGGAACTGAGGCCCAAAGCAGCCCAAGGCGTTGGGGGAAATCAGATGTTTGCTTTTTTTTTTTTTTTAGGTGCTGGGGATGGAAGCCAGGGCTTCACTTCTGCCAGGCAAGCACTCCCACTGAGCTGCACCCCCAGCACAGCCAGGTGCTTTGATGTGGTCGTGAGCCAGGTGTGAATACACCCTGCGGGGGGTGCCATCCTCTTAAACCCCTTAAATCTCTGCACCCCTGGTGAGGCAGCTATGGTCACTGTCCTTATTTTGCACATGTGGAGAAACAGGGGGGTGAAGGTAGGTTTCCTTCTGGCTTTCTTGGGGGGGCATAACTTTTTCTGGAAAGGAGGGTGTATTGGGGATTGAACACGGGGCTTTTGTCTACACCTCACCTCCACAGCCCATTTGTCCTTTTTAAAATTTTGAGACAGGGTCATTCTAAGTTGCTTCGTATCCAGTCTGGGCTTGAACCAGAACTTGCAGCCCTCCTGCCTCAGCCTCCCAGAGGGATTACAGGCGTGTGCCACCACACCTGGCTTTGGAACCTAACTTGATATAGAAGAGTGCACACATCTGGAGCGCTTAGCTATAGACACCTACGTAACCCCCACCCGTCCCCAGGGGGCTGCTGCGTGTCTTGCCACCTTTTTTTTCTGTCACCCACCTGTTGCCGAAGGCATCTCACAGTGGAGGGCTCTCTGTCTGGGCTGCACAGTGTCCCTTCCATGGTAGCTTGATGTCCGTGCTGTTGCTGGATTAGAATGTGGCAGCACTGGGACCTGGGTCCCTCTTTTTTTTTTTTTTTTTTAATGTATTTGGTACAGGGTCTCACTACACAGCTCAGACTCACAGTGATCATCCTATTTTCAGCCTCCCCAGTGCTGGGATTACAGGCATATGCCACCATGCCCAGACTTAGTGGTCAGCTCAGTGCACCCAGGAGCAGGGCCGGTGCAGCCTGTGGTGCCAGGGATTGAACTCCGGTCCCTGCACTTGGCTAAGCAGGTGCTTAGTCCACTGAGCTATCTCGCCGGCCCAACCTGAGTCCTCTTACCCCTCTCCCCATGACACACAGAGCCAGTGCTGCTGTTTTGAGTTGTGTTGCCCTTGGCATGCCAAGCCCTCCTCATCCCTGGCTAGTGCATGACAGGTCCCACAGCTATTGTCACCCGCCATTTACAGAACATCCCAAACCTGGCACACCCTCTCGGTGGAGGTTGCAAGGCTGGTTCACATTGCTGTATCTCCCCCTGTCATTTGTCATGAAGCTTCTGGCAGGCAGCTTCTCTCCCATGAGCCAGACTGCAGGAGGCAGTGGTGGTGTCTGCGGAGTGTGTGGCCGGGTCCCTAGCACCAGGCCTGGCTCTGTTCACTCATGTTTGCAGACATCTGTTCATTGAGCAAGTCCCTGTGCCTGACACGGAGCAGCCTCCTGGCTGCGATTTGCCAAGTGAATGGGTAGATGGGTGAGTGAATGGAAGAGTGAATCAGGGTCTGTGAGTCCTGCAGTCTGTGTTCTTGCTGCCGCCTACCTCCGCTCTGGGCCTCCGTCTTCCCTGCACCATGGCCTGCATTGGTCCTGACGTTTGGCAAACTTTTCCCCATCTTTGTCACTGGGCTCCTTGAAGTCCCTATTGGAAGCTGGGCTCTGGGCCCAGCGCTGTCCAGGGATGAGGCGACGCCACCTGGCTGACTGTGGTCCCAGAGCTCAGGCTGCAGCGGGGCTTGAGAGGCAGAGGGAGAGGGTGGTGCTGGGCTGGCTGCTCCCCTCCCTTGAGGCACTTTTCCTTTTGAGTTCAGTCCTGGCTGTGAAACCGAGTGGTTGTGGTGACCCCCGCACTGATGGGGCCCACTGGGTCTCCAGGGCGCAGCTGGCCCTGGCCCCGGCCCTGCGGCTGCCCTGCGCGGTGTAGTGGTGGCAGCTCCACGGCTTAGTGGCTCGTCAGCCAGGCAGGCGGTGTCCTGGGGCCGCGTTTGATTAGTTCAGGTTGACAGTCGCGCTCCGCGGCGCTGCCGGGAGGGGAGCCTGATTACCCTAATGAAGCTTGAACGCAGTTTGTCATCCAAACAGCTGGTTCCGAGCTGTGCTGCTGCCAGCTGCCTGGCTCAGCCGTGTAGCTGTGTGCCCGGCTCCACCCCAGCCTTCAGCGGCCTGCCACCAGGGTGACCACACGGGGTGGCACCCCTGGGCGGGCTGTGGGGCATCCTTGGGGAGTGGGGCAGGCCACCTTAGGACCTTGATGAGTCACTGAAAAGCTGGAGCAGGGCAGCTTTTTGGGACATAAGACAACCCCTAACTGGATCTCAGTTTCCCTGTCTGTAAAGTGGATGCTGGGGACCTTGTTTCTGATATCAGATTATGGTTGTCGCCTTCTCTGGGATTTCTTCCCAGGCTCTGTAGGCTAGACTAGGGGAGTTGTGGGCACCTATGACCCTGTCATGCAGTTGATAAAACTGCACTGTCCCGGTCGGATCCAATAGCTGTATCTCATTTGATCACTGATTCACTCACGCATTCAGCAACTGTTCAGAGCGAGCACATGGCAATGCTCAAGCCGGTCACTGGCTTACTTTCCTGGAGTGTGCAGTCTGGTGGCGGAGATGCGGGAGGCTTGAGCTCATCTGAGAGGCCAAGGAGGGCTTCCTGGAGGAGGTGGCATCAGGGCGTGGGAGACCCAGAGGGAGAGGCCCAGGAAGAGCATTTCAGGCAGGAGGAACAGCGCACGCAGACGCCCTGCAGGGCACGAGAGGCTGCGTCCAGTCACAGCGAGCGCGTGGGGTTCCGTCCACACTAAGGTGGGGCAGATCCACTCTGCTGAGCTCTCCTTTAGCCTGCCTGCCTTCCCTCCCTCAGTCCTTCCCTCCCATCTTCCTCCCGTCCTTCTTTCCTTCCTTCCTTTCACCTGTTTTAAAGAGTAGAAAAGTTATCAGAGAATAGGAATGGGAAATGGGCACTAGGAACAGCTTCTGAGAGGTAGGAGGGGTCCCAAATGGGTTGCCCCTTTTAGCCTGTCTGAGAGTCCTACAAAGAAGGATCATTATTCTGTGCTGCAGGGAAACTGAGGCCCTTGTCAGGAGACAGTGGCGCTCCTAGGGGCTACCTGGTGGTCCCTGGGAGTCCCTAGTGAGGGCTGTCTTCTTAGCCTGAGGTAGAGTCTGCAGGGGTTACTAAGGTGACAAGAGGGTGGAGCTGGGGCATAGGGGCTGAGAGTTCAGGTCCTGGCTTGGCAGAGGTAGGTAGGGCAGACAGGGGGCCTGCAGGTACTTGGGGCTCCCCTAGACAGTGAACTGGTCTTCTGGTATTCTGGGCAAGGACCTGTATCACAACCTGGTGACCAGAGTCCATTCCTCCTCCACTGCCTACTCTGCTGATTTGGCTGCCCAGGGCTGGCACAGCAGGCTTAGGAAGGGAACTGAGGAAGCTGAGGGTGGGGAACCCTCACTTATAGTCCCGAGAGGTTCTGTACTCTCAGGCCCGACTCTGAGCTGCTTCTCTGCCTTTGCAGCTACCATCGTGGCCACCGTGTCAGCCCTCCTGTGTCCCTGTGGTGGCTCCTGGATGCCCTTCCAGCACACGGCCATGGTGATCCCTCAGCTCCCACTGCCCCGTTGGTCTCATCACCCTCCTCCCACATCGGCGTGGCTCCCCATGACAGGCTGCCCAGCTTTGCCCCACTCCCCCTGCACTGACCCTGCCTGCTATTCTTCCTCTGCCCTGGAGTAAGCACGGTCCCCTCATCTGGACAGGGGACTGGGGGACCCTGGGTCCTTGTTCTGCCATGGCCACTGTCCTCTCCCAGCAGGTATGTGCAGGCTGGTGCCAGGCTGGGCAGACGGGAGCAGCCCTTGGCAGCCGCAGGACTGGAGCTGAAGATGGGTGTACGATGCACTGGGGAAGGGAGGAATTCCCACTGCTCAGCTCGCTCCTATTGCTGCCGTGTGCTGTGACTGCCCTGGGAACTGGCTCATCCGATCCACCCCAGCACAGCTCTGCCACACACTCTAGGGGGTGAGTGGGCGGGTGGGAGAAGGGAGGGGTGTGGGTGGGTCTGTTCCTGCAGCTGAGGCGTGTGCTCAGGTGGTGCGGGCCCTGTGGCCCTCCTACGTGGTGGGCAGGGAGGCCCTGGGCACTGTGCCTGGGCCCCTTCTCTGCTGGGATGTGGCTCTCTGGCCAGGCTGTCAGCGCTTTCTCCATGCTTGGAGACATGCCAGGCCCTTGCCAGGAGCTGGGACTGGGGCCGAGCATTTCCCATGTATCTTCCCCTTGGCCACTCCTGTAACCTTGTGAAGCTGTGTGGTTCCCCTCTCCCATGTCACAGAGGAGAAACTGAGGCCCAGAGAGCCATAGAGCCAGAGCATGGGTGAGCTGGGCTTTGCTCCTCGGCCCCTGAGAACAGAACAGGACCAAGAAGAGACAGAAAGAGTCAGGGTCGTGGCTGGTGAGCGGACCAGGGCTGGTGTGGGTGCAGCTGGCACTGAGCTGAGCTGCCCCCTCGAGGGGACTGGACTTGGGCCTTGGGACCATAAGTTGTCTAGTGATACAAGTGCCCAGCCAGTGCAACCCCAGGGATGGCTGCTAAGGTGTCCCCCGGGAGGCTGGGCTCTGCAGAGGCACAGGGCAGAGGTAGGGGCAGGCACCTTCTCCTCAGCCTGTCTGGGAGTTGCATGGGTTCAGGTGAGAGAAGCCAGGACTGACCCAGTGACAGGGCACATGGGACACATGTAGAGGTAAAGGTGACAGATGTTGCAGCTGAGACTGGGCCAGCACATACTGAGGAGGTCAGAAGGTTTCCTGCAGGGGGAGACCCAGAGCGTGGTGGGAGGGTAGGCGGGGGTTCAGCGTGCTGGGCTGGGGGAGTCCTGTGCCAAGGCCTGCGGTGAGGCAGCAGAGGGATGCGGTGTGTGTGATGGAACAGGAGACCCGGCAGCTTGGTGCCGCCTGATGCTGTGAGACCTGAGCGCAGTGGTCACTTCGGGTGTCAGCTGTGGGCTTTGGGATTTGCTGAACCTCTGGATTCACAGCCCAGCTGACTTCTCCTGCCCACTGTCTTGGATACTTTGGAAAGTGCTGCTTTTCAGCCTGTTTCCCGGTCTATAAAATGGGCTCATTGTCCCTACATCAAGGCCTGGACAGGGAGTGTCTTCTACACTTCTGGGGGTGGCCGGTCATCCCCGCGGCCCCAGGTGGAAGTGGTGAGGAGGCCTGCACCCTGCCCAACGCTTCTGTCCTGATGGCAAGTTGGGGAGGGTGTGTTCATGGCTGAGGTGAGGGACCAGGCAGGGGTCCCCTGCTCCATCCTCCTGCTCCTCCAGCACCAAGCCCTTGCCTGTCTGGAGGTGCCAGAGCTGTGTCTAGCAGGATGCTCATCTGTGTGCTCAGGGCTTGCCCATACCCCGACCACAGGATGCTAACCTCAGACCTGGCATGAACCCCAGCCGAGTGTCTCCACAGTGCCCTTCCCAGTTGGGAGATGCGCACCTCACCGGTCCATGGTAGCCCTTAGTGCAGGCTTTGTACTTCCCCATCCGGGCCAGTGCCCATGATACACTTCTGGCTGCAGAGAAAGATACTCAGAAGTGACAGGTAAGTCACCTGGCTTTGTGATGGGGGCAGGCTGGTGCCCTCTCTGGGTTCCAGCTTCACCCTGGACTGTCTGTGCATGCGGGAGGCTCCCTGGGGGCCACCCCAGAGCCATACCCATAGGGACAGAGAGAGGGGCAATGTTAGGGATGCCCTCCTGCTGGGCGGTTGCCTGGTTACCATGCCATTGTCCCAGGAAGGGGACTCCTGTGGGGCATAGTTGGCCCCCACTGTGTCTTGGTTGTGAAGGGGCCTTGGAGAGGGGACACTGATGTCCAGTGACATCTGCAGGCAGAGTGAGCCAGGGCCAGAGTCTCCAGGACAAGCACTGACTTTCTTGCTGTGGGGCAGCCTGGCCCCTCTGTTCCTGGACTCCCTGGTGACTATATTCACCATTGGACCTGAGCTTTGTGGAGTTGTGCTGCTACCTAGGGCCCTTCCCATCATGCCTTGTGCCCTGTGCCCCTGTGCCCCCCACCCTGGACTCTCCCTCTGTTCACAGCTTAGGCTGCCCCCCCCCCGCAAGCCCTGGCAGGTGAGCGCATTCCCTGGCTGTGGGTCACCCCATCTTTGACTCTGATTGGAGTATGAGTTCCATGAGGGCCAAGACATGGGCCTCCATGTGTCCTGCCTGCTAGACACACCTGGCAGAATGCCCAGCCCAGCTCCTTAGGCAGAGAATGGAGTCTTGAGTCCTCCCTCCGGGGCTGATGGGATTCTCAGTGGAGAAGAGGACCCAGGTTGATGCCAGCCCTGCTTCACAGCGATGCCCTTGGGGAGGTGACCAGGGTTTGCTGAGCAGGAGATGGTGGAGGTCTGGGACCACTCAGGGGCCGGGACCCCCGCCTGTCAGATGATGGGAAGCTGAGGAGCGGCCAGCAGGTGGGAGAGGACGTCCTGGGACACTTTCTGGAAGTTTGAGCAGGCTCCTGCTGCGCCACACTCCCGGGCCTGGCTCTGCCCACCCCAGAACAGTCGGGAGCCCCATGTCCTGCTGCATCCCACATGACCCGTGAGAGGAAGTCCAGAGGCCTGAAGGCTGAGAGCTGTGAAGGGGAGCCAGTGGGGGACCTCTGACTCGTGGTGCTTTGCTGTCAGCCCATCCACCCGTCTGTCCATCTAGCAGTCATATGCATAATCCCAGCCCTGAGTGAGGGACCGGGCTAGGCACAGTGTTCAGGCGTGGTTGCTGCTGCCTTTTGTTGTACATCTGAGCCTCCGATTCTTCTGATGTCCCCTTGTGCACACGCCCTGGGCTGCCCGCCTCCTCTAGGCCATGATGTCCTCTCCTGTCAGGTGAGGCAGAGAATGGCGTAGCGGGCACTCCCTTGAGGCAGTGGCTGGAGAAGGACGTCAGCAGGGCACCAAGTCCCAGGCAGAGATGTCTTCGGAATCACTGCAGCTTTTCCACAGTTTCCCTTCCTCGTCCATCTTTCCATACCTTACGACACGAATGGAGGTTTGGTCTGCGACTGCTCCCAGCTCTCCTGTCTCCCCCACTGTGCTCCCTGCTCTGGTCCCTTCTGGTGACAGGTACAGCAGCAGCCGCAACAGCTCGCCCTCCAGGGCACCCGCTTGGATACTCAGTGGAGGAGTATCTCACAGTCACATGGAGAAGTTGGCACAGTTGTTAACCCCTTTTACAGATGAGGACACTGAGGCCACAGGCCGAGAGGCAAAGGCAGGCCCCTAGCTCTGAGTTCTGTGCCCCAAACCTTGGTGCCCGTGCTTCTGGGCTCTTCCTGAACCACAGCCCCTGTGACTTAGCACAGTGGCACTCAGCCAAGCGGCCCAGCCTCCCTCCTGCTCCCCGCACCCCGTCTTGTCCTGGAGCCTTTGTACTTGCAGTGTCCCTGGCATGTCCTCACGCATGGCTCAGCTCAGTTGCCAACTTGTGAGGCTGCTCCTGGCTCCCTGGGAGCAGCACTGTACCCTCCTCTCGTCCCTTGCCGTGGTGTCTTCCCTGGACATGCAGTTCCTCCTTGTGATGCTAACACATCAAACGCGGGGACCTCTGAGGGCCTCCCAGCACCCGACCCCACGGCCCAGGCTGTGCCCGTCTGCTGCTCCCAGCTGTGCACTGGCATGCCCTCCGCAGGCCCCGTCCCCTCTACACGGGGGCCCTGGGGTGGGGTGGTTGGCGATGGCTTTGATCTTTCACAAGAGCCCCGAGAACACTGAGCAAGGAGAGCATCCACACCTGAGCCCCATGGGGAGTCTCAGAACTCACCTCCCTTTGTTCACACCTTTGTTCAGTCGGCCCTGTGTCAGGAGCCTTTCTGCTGGCCACATGCTCCAGGCTACAGGAAAGCTCCTCCAGGGACACAAGGAACACCATCCTTCCTTCTGGTGCAGCGCCTCCTCCTCCATGGAAGGACCTCTCTGGTCTCGCGGTCAAGGGAGGGCTTGTTGTCTGTCTGACAAGCCCACCAACCTGCTCCTCCGATGCCTGGCGGGAAGCCCCAAGCCAGATTGTGCCAGCCCCAGAGGGACCTTGCGGTGTGTGGGACTCCGCTGCTTGTTGCGGCTGCCCCTCCCGGCTCTGAATAGGGCGCGGGCCCTGGGACGTCTTTACTGTGTGAATGGCTGCCTGCACTGTGACTCCATTTCCCTAAATACTACGAGCTGTGTTTTCTGTTTCCTCAGATTCTTTTTTGGGTGAGAAAGGAAACAACACTGATGGCAGTATTAATAGCCGCAGTAATCATTGCTCCTGTCTCCAGGGCCCGTGCTATGTGCTGGGCGTTGTTCCAAGCGTCTCCCATGTGTTGATTCGTCTCATTGGTGTGGGCCTGGGAGGTAGGTGTAAGGACTCCTGTTGAGTTGCTTCGCGTTTCCTCCTGGCATGGAGGGAACTGACAATTTGCCCAGGGCCCCAAGTCTCCCAAGGAGGGAGGGAGGAAGTGTCCCCAGTAGCCCTCCCCCACACCTGTTCTTCTTGAATTGGTCATTGTAGGCAGGAATCCATTTTGTAGAAGCAGGGAGGCAGGGCCCTGGGAGTGGCCCTCTGGGACAGGCCGCTGTGGGCAGCGAGGACAGGAGCGCAGAGCCACCTGCGGGCTAAAACCTTAGCGTTAGCTGAGGTGGGAGAGAAGGGTTCCGTAGACCTGGGGCCTGGCTTGCAGGGCAGTGGGGTGGGGGTCTTATCTCCCCTGCAGGCAGTGCCTTTGTGTCCCCAAAGGGGCTGTGTCCAGTAAGTCATGTAGCCTGGGTGGCATGTTCCTGGTGCCTGCCTCCCCTTGGGTTGGGGAGAGCTGTCCCTTGGAGTCTGCGGCTGTCACCGAGAGGCCAGGGTGCAGTGTCCCCGGTCAGCCTGGGACGGAGATGGCCTTAAATCCATTCCCAGCCCTTGCTCCTGAATTGCTTGTGTGGTTTTTACAGTTGCTTGGGGAACTGTAAGTCTGTGTTGCCTGACTCCTGTGTATTTAAATTCTCAGCCATAATGTTATATTAACTCATTTTTTGCAGTTTCCTGGGAGGCTGTGTGTACATTACAAGGCAGTGAGGGAGGGGAGCAAGCTCTGCCTGTGGACAAACACAGCTGGGAGCATGCCTGGCCTGGGCACTGCCGTGGGGCGCTGTCACCAGCAGGCCCCCGAGAGAGGCATTTCCTGCCAGTGAGGCTTCTCAGTACCCAGGTCCCTGCAGCTGCCGAGGTGCAGCTTGTGGGTGATGAACTGGGAGCCACAGCTCGGGATGGTTCGGAGCTTGAGCGAGGCTGTGTGTGTGGGGGGGGTCATGTGTCCTGTGCATTTATGTCCCAAGAGATGTATCTGTCCCCTTACCTATCCCTGCGTACCTGCTGAGCACCTACTATGTACCTAGCCTGGAGACTGCAGAAACGCTGTCAAGCATGTTGGGCTGCTTCGGGAGGATTTGCTGGGGGACACGGCTGTTAATCTGACGGACATAATCACTCTTCCTGCCAGGGGCTGGAACAGTCCTCAGGGGACAGCAAAGCCAGGTAGAGGGGTGGCAGTGGCATGAGTAGAAAAGGGCATATGGGGGCAGAGACCAGAAGGAGGAAGGGGCCTGACTGGCCTTGCCCCAGACTTGTTTTGTTTTGGTTCTTGAGACAAGGCTTTGCTATGTAGGCCTCAAACACATGGTGATCCTCCCGCCTCAGTCTCCTGAGCAAGTGTGCCGCCACACCCGACCCTGTGCACACGAGGCTCGCTGAGGCCGTGGGGCTCATTCGGTGCCCATTTCACAGAGGCACCAAGGTTAGCAGCTGCTGCAGGGAAAAGCCAGCGTCAAAGCCAGGCTGCCCGCATTCTCACTGCTCCGTTGTGTAGCTCTGTGGGAAAAAGGAATTTGAGGAGGTAGAGCAGAATGTGCAAAGGCCCAGAGGTTGGAACACGGAGCAGCCAGTGTGGGTGGAGCAGAGTAGGCAGAGGAGGGGCGGGAAGAGCAGAAGATGCAGAAACTGGGGCTGCTCTTCAGGGAGATCAGTGTAGAGAGTTGGGGCTCAGGTTGCTCCCCTCCTGTGTCTGCTTCGAAGTAGCAGAGGGGGAATGGAGGGAGGGTGGTGGATGGGTGGGCAGAGCATTGGCATGTGGACCTGTAGGTCAGGCCTGGGAGAGCCAGGGGCTGGGGTTGGAGGAAACAGAGCTTCCTGGGAAAGGGCTGCTCAGCCAAGATCTGGTCATTTGGGGACATGGTCCCCTCTGGGCATCAGCAAGACTGGAGTTTTCCGCCAGCTTCCTAGCCCATGAAAAGGCTCCTGCAGGGAGCCTAACAACTTCGTTGTTTAGTTGTTCATTTACTAACAACTGATGCCTCAGTTTCTTCATCCAGAAGCAGGAGCCCTGGATTCATGGGGGCCAGAGATAAAGGTTACAAAGAGTTGGCTCAGTGAAATGGTAGAATAGCGTCTCCAGGGAACGGAAGGTCAGGAAGAGCAGTGACACGGCCAACACCTCCTGTAGCCAGGCCCAGCTGTGGAATCTGAGGGAAGAGGAGCCTCGGGGCGAGTCCCCTACCATCCCCGGTGCACTCGTAGGGTCTTTGTGGGCAAGGCTGGCACACTGGGGGGTGGGGCTGTGGTGGGTGGCTGGGCCTCAGCTCTTGCTGCCCGTAGGCCCTGGGCAGGCCCGGAGGAGCACCCTGCTCCCGGCAGTGCTCGCTGCCAGGTGTGCTCTTTCTCCCTTGCACGCCTTGGCGCAGGCCAACACCGCCTCTAGGGAACGTTCCTTGACCAAGTCTCATGGTCACACACCTTGGTGCCCCTGTGGCACTGTGCTTGCCTCATTCTCAGAGTGGATATTGCTGGATACTGTGATCTGCCCTCCGGTAGCCAGTCTGGGGCCTTCTCTACATAGGGGACTGTGTCACCTCTGGTGTTTCCCATGCTCCTGTGGGGGAGGGAAGTAGCCGGGGCCTGAACCTTGCTATGTAAGTGCAACCCCTGGCTGGTTTCCTGGTCCTGGCCTCAGCTGACCACTTAGAAATGTCTCACATATGAGGCCTGGAGGTGGCCAGTGCTGCCTGCATGGGGACAGCAGGCCCTGGTGACATCTGTATGTCTTGAGGCGCAGGGAATGATGCCCACTAAACCAGCAGTGCCCTCACTAGCCCTGGCGTTTCACAGAGGCAGGCTGGTCACCTGCAGCCTGGTGGCTGGGTCAGGGTCGTCCCTGAGCCATGGTGGTCAATGAAGGCTTGGCTGGGTAGTGCAGGGTGCCTGGGCAGAGGGCCTGCACCACCCCTTGCCAGGCCTGAGCCTGCTCCTTGGAAACATCCCCAAGAGCAAGGCTCCGTTCTTCCTCTTAATGAGGAAAGCTCTTCTCTCTTGCCTGCCATCCTCCCTTCTTCCAAAATGGATTTACGGTTCCGCTGCACAGCGCTCCTCCCTCCTCTCCCTCCCCTCTCCTCTCACAGGCCGCCGAGGGAAGTGGAGGGTGTTATTGTATATTTTAGCCGATTGTTCCCCTTACGCCCCAGTCTCTTTTGGGTGGGGCTGGGGGGGATGGGGGAGTAAGTAAATTATATATTGAACTCCTAACTAGAGCTGAGGCCTTGTGGTTTCCATGGCAACCAGGCTGGAAATAGCTCGGAGTGACATCAGCACGGTACAGGTATAGCCAGATCCAGCCATTCTCCAAACAAGCTGGCTCCAAGGGGAGCGAGGGATGTGCAGCTGTTAGCATATGCAAATCAGGACTGGTCAGCAGGGTGGGGCCTGGGGTGCCCCAGCAGGGCCTGTGGCCGAGGCCAGGGCTTCTGGGAGGTATGCAGGCTGGGGGTGCTGATGGGGCCAGGACTCAGGCCCACCCTGCACACACCTCTTTGCTGGGACTTGTTGGGGCCTCCAGTGAGGGGCCCAGGTTGCCTGGGCCTGCCTGCCCCAAAGGGATCTGGGAGTGTGGCCAGCGGCGCTGCCAAGGATGGGCGGGCACACAGTGGCAAGGAGCGGGATGGTTCCCTGCCTGGGCTCGAGTGGGATCTGGCTCTTCTTGGCTGGTGGGTGCCTTTGAAGCCAGCCACCTAATTGGACCCTGCAAGATGCCTGCCAGTTTTCTCACCAGGCCTGTGAGGGAGGGATCACCTTGCACCCGCTTGGCTCTCTTCCTCCCCCCTGTACAGCCCAGGGTGTGTGAAGGGCCACTGGCCCCTGCCCTCCAGTGCTCCACCACTGGGCCCAGTGCCCCTTCCCACCCAGCCCCGATGGGAGGCTTGAGCAGAGCTTGGCTGTGTCACATGCCTCTCTGAGCCAGCATCTACCTTGGGTGAAGTGGGGTACTTTCCTTGCAGGTGGTGAGGGGCTAATGGGGAGCCCCTGGGATAGGGCGTGGAGCACCTGATGGGCCTGACACAGTTGGAAGGTGAGGAGGTCACCCATCATGTGTTTACAGCGCAGCTGTGTCACCCAGCGACACTTTCGTGAGGCTCCAGAACTCGAAGTACATTTCTGGGCAAGGTGAAATATTGCCACCTTCGGTGTGGTGATTTCCACGCGAGGGCTCTTGGCTGAACTGCCGACACTCGAGCCAGGCGTGCTCTGTGGCTCAATGAGGTAATTTATTCATCCAGGCGGGCGGGTGTGCGAGGCGGGCCAGTCAGCGGGTGGCCTGGGAGTGATCTGCCGGGAGTGCTCATCTGCAGGAGCAGAGGGACACTGGCCACCACCCTGGGCCCCTCGAGGGCACACCAGAGCCCACTTGGCACTGAGGGTGTCCAGGGCAGGGCATTCCAGGGAGGAAAGTAGGTGGGCACAGAGGCTCAGTTGGAAAAGGGCACTGTGCATTTGGTGGAAGTGATATTTGGAGTGGAAGTATAGGAGGCCAGAGTTTCTCCAGTTTCAGCTTCAAGGACTGGAAGAGAAGAGTTTGGCTGTGACCCAGGAGGACGTGGGAGCCACAAGTGTCCCTGGAGCTGAGGGGTGATCCGATCAGGTCTCAGCTTCAGAACAGATCATGGGCTGGGCTGGCGAGGCATGAGGCAGTTTAGACGGAGGAGGTGGTGGTCATGGTGATGGGATTAACAGCAGGAAAACAGTCACAGTGCCCTGGAGAGCCCTTGTCTCTGGAATTGCTCCTTGCACGGGCAGAGGGTTGGGGAAAGAGCTTCCTCTTCAGGGTTGTAGGGGATGGGAGCTCCTTCTGTGTATAGGTCTCTCAGCATGGGGTGTGAGTGTGTACTCTCTAGGGTTGGGAGTGGAGAGCCACTGCCCTGAATGTTCTGGAATGAGACAGCAGAGATGGGCAGATACCTGATTTCCTGCTTTGGGCCCTAGCTGGGTTCTGGGCCTCAGGCGGGTGTGGCCTCTGGGTTGGGTGAGGGAGTTTGGCTTGCGCTGGGCCTGAGGCTCTAGGCTGAGAGAACAGCCTTCTCACCTCATCGTCTAGAGCTCAGCTGGACGCTAGAAGCGGAGCTGGCGTAGTAGTCTCTCAGTCTACACATCTGGGGAGCCCTGACATCTGGGGTGACGTCAGAGGGCCCCTGTGTGGCCAGCGACTTCTGGAACTTCCAGGAACTGGGGTGGCAGAGCTCTTGATCTCCTGCTTCAGATCAAAGCCTGGGGTCCCCATGCCATTCCTGTAGCAGGTCCTAGTGGGACCTAGGGTTCCAGATGGGAAGACCCAAATGGCCTTGGAGGCCCCCCTCTCCTCCCTTCTCCACAAACCCCATCTCTTTGGAGGCTGTGTCAGGGGCCCCTGCTTGGGGCCATTGTCAGTAGGCCCTGGGCATTTGGTGCTGGCTCTGTGTGGCTCTGCCCTCAAGGGGTGGAGCTAGAGGTGCACAGTAAACTACGACCAGTCTGGGTCAGTGGTGGGGGTGGCAGTGAGTGAGCCTCAGGGCTGTGGGGGGCCGTGGCCTGTCCTGCAGCCAGAGGCGACCTCCTCCTGGAGGGATGTTTGGGCTGATCCTCAGGGCCAGTAGACCAGACCCAAGGCAGAGTAGCCAAAGAGGCCCTCGGGGATACATGTGTTCCCCCTGGCCCAGGCCTAGGCTGTGGGCCTCCACACTGTGGCACTGACTGGCTAACCCACATGTCAGCCAGTCAGTCTTTTTTTTTTTTTTTTTTTTTTACGGAACTGGGGATTGAACTCAGATCCTTGCATTTGCCAGTCAAGTGCTTAGCCTACTGAGCCATCTCCCCGGCCCCATCCAGTCAGCCTTGATGGAGTGCCCATGGGGTGCCCCAGCTAAGGGGAGGTTAAGTTGGCCCCAGAGACTGAGCAGAGACCCCCAGTTGCATGCCCATAGAGATGTTAGGTTTCCACAGTGCCAACATTTGGAGCCATCACGGGGCATCTCCCCATCACAGTCCCGACCCAGAAGCCAACACAGCACTTCACCTCAGTTCCGTGTTAGGTGCTTGGTGACTCCCAGGGGACTGAACCTTCCAGAACTTGCCTTCTGTGGCAGGATCGTGTCCTGCCGGACCCTGGAGGTAGCTGCAGCTTCCTGTCTGCCCCTGGTTTTATGTGCTTTTTCTGGTTCCCTGCCACTGCTCCTTTCTGGAGCAGAAGCAGGCGCGCGGTTGCTGTGTGGTGAGCCGAAGGTGGGGCCCCGGCTGGGCCCTTGGGTGTGGGCAGATGGGTGACAGCCCAGACTCATGTCCCATTCCTACCCAGCTGGTCCACGGCAAATCCTTCCAGAAGCAACCCAGGAGCACTCCCACCCCCCAGGCTTCTGGAATTACTGATTTGTCATGCCTTCAGCACCCTCCTCTGGGAGTGCTGTTCTGGGAGTACAGGGTGAATGGGTGAAGGCCAGGGCACACTCCCTGTTCTTGCCTGGGGGTCCCAGGGCCTGCTGCACCCCTCTGCCAGGCTCAGGCCTCCTGGGTGCAGGCCTGGGGCTCCTCTTCCTGCCGCTAATTGCTACCCCCAGCCTGGGGAGCAGCTGGGCAGGTGTGGGCCGCCCAGCTACCCGCCCACTCGCCACAGGAGGCCGCTGCCTGGGATTTGAGCTCCTCCGAGGGCCTGCGATGCGGCCTCGGGGAAATCATTTTCTGACAGCGGCCATCAATTTTACTGAGAGCCCATCGGCACTCTGGCAGCCTGTCCCTCGGAGGCGGCAGCTGGTCCGTGTCAAGCCCCTCGGTGTCCTGATGACAGAAGCGATTCGCATTAGGCATCTGCCCCAGAGCACACGTCCGGCAGAGACGGATTCTGGCCAGTTCCAGACATGCACTATGTCACCTCCAAGTTCATCTCTATGTCCTTGGCTTAGTGGAGACTTTTTCTCCCCACTTACGGGTGTCCAAGTGGTGTTTTGTAGGACTGCCCCAGCAGGAGCCCTGGAACCCTCAGGAATGGGGCTCCTTGCTGTCTCCCAAGACCTTGTAGGCACTGTCCAGGTACAAAGTTCTGCGGGAATGGCCACTGCAGACAGAACTGCCGTTGCCCGGAGATGCAAAGGGCAGGAAGGAGCCACCATGCCCAGATCTCTCAGGAGAGCATCACAGGCAGAGGTGGGCTCCGCTGGCCGTGTTGATCCCATTATAGCCCGGGTCCTCAGCCCGGAGGAGACCAGGGGAGAGTGTGGGTGCTGGCAGATGATCAAAGGAGGCCCGGGAGGTCATGTCCACTGGGAGCTGTGAAGGGCACAGGATTGCCTGTTGAATTTGATTTGAGGCAGGGGCTTCCTGGAGTCAGGAGCAACAGGAAGAAGAGAAGGGAGCTGAGGAGGTGGGGAGGTTCTGTTTGCCATAGGAGGCCCTGCCTCTGACATGTGGGTGAGCTGGGGTGGCTGGGGGAGTCCAGCCTCTTGGGCTTTCTGTAACTTCACCTATGGGGTCACCAGCATTGGCGTTGCAGCCCTGTTGTACACCAGGGTGCTTATTTTCATCCTAGCAACTCTTTCTGCACATTGCAGGTCTGAGTGACAGCCACTGAAACCGTGTGATATATGACAGCCTACAGGTGGGCATTAGTGCCTGCCCTCCCAGGTGGGGAAGGCGCGAGGGCTGTCCAGGGCTGCAGCGTGGCGATGGTGTGAGCTGGGAGGGGGAGCCAAGCTGGGAAAGCTGTGAGGCCCTGGCTGCGCTATCGTTCCTGGGCAGGGAACCATGAGCCACCCCTGCTCCCAGGCCTGTTCCCTGGCATCCAGTGGATCCCTCCAGTGGGCCCCTTCCCTTGGATAGTATAGGCATGGGCTTGGAGAAGTATGCGGGCATGGGGAGCTTGAGGCCAGACCCTGGGCACCCACACCTGTGCTGCTGCTCAGAGATGGGAGAGGAGGAAGACTCTCAACTCCAACGGACACTTAGCCTCTGGGCTCTGCATGGAGGGATGATCATTCACATCTTTCAGAAAGGCACCCTGGGCTTGGCAGGGATAGGGGACACTGGGGCCTCACACCTGGGCCAGGGCAGCCACTGGGCAGCAATGGTGGAGGATGGGGGTGGCTTCGAACATGGCCATTATTTAGGGTTTGCGTCCCAGTGGCTTGTGGAGAGTGGATTCCAGACTCTTTCCTCCATGTCCATCTTTACAGCTCCTTCCCTGCATTCTTTGGAGGCCTGGCTCCCACCTGACCTGGCCCATCAGACCCACCAGGAAGGTCAAGTCCAGTCAGGGAGCACTACCCATAAGGATTCCTCTCTCAGCACAGGCTGGAGAGCGTCCCAGGTGCCAGGGAAGCTGCCAGTGGCCAGCAATAGAGTCCTTGAGTTTCTATCACCCTGGTTGCTCTTTTATCCATCCATCTATTCATTCATTCATTCATTTATTCATTCATTCATTCAGGTCGTATTTGAGGCACGTAGGCGTCCCTCGTTCTGTGGCCCCTGTGCCTGCTAGCCTGCTAGCCATGTATCACGCTCTCCAATTGCTGCTTGTGCAGTCAGCTTTACGTGGCTGAAACACCAGAAGTAACCAATTTCTAAAGAGAAAAGGTGTGTTTTGGATCACAGATGTGGCAGTTCTAGGCTATGGCTGATCAGCCCCATTACATTTGGGGCTGTGGAAAGGCAGCTCATTTTGGTAGGAGTGGGGATGAGAAAGTTCCTCATGGAAGGTCGGGGAACAGAGAACTGGAGGAGGAGCCTGAAGTCCCCTCATCTCTGGGCAGCCCTTGATAGTGGGAAGACTTTCTGCTTAGCTCTGGCATTTTTGCCGCTTCCCAGTAGCGTCAGGCTGGGACCACGGCCTCCGAAGGACATTCAGGATCCAGCTTGCAGCGCTAAGAGTCCTTGAGGACCTCTTCCTCACTGTTCTCTTCTTCCTGTTGCCTCCTGGAAGAAATGTTACCGTAATGATCATTTCTGTTGTCGTGCCCAGGTTCTAAAATATAAACCCTGGGGTCTTGAGACATCCTTCAAGAAGGAGGCCCCCTTTTTAAGAGGGGGTCTTGCTCTATAGTTCAAACTGGCCTTGAACTTGTGACAGTCCTACTGCCTCAGCTTCCTGAGTGCTGAGATTACGGGTGTCAGGCACCATGCTGCGGAAGGAGACTTTTGGATCCTGGTTTCTGTAACATATGTACCCAGGAGGCCAAGGCTGCCTTAACTGGCCTTTCGTGCACAGGTTTGTGGAAGAGGGGAAACGGGTAAAATCGGGTGCACGAGTGGCAGGTTGTGTGTGCCCACAGGATGCCTGGGATTGTGATGCACCTGGTGCAGGGGAGGGGCCAGAGCCAGGACTGTGGTCTGTGGCTGCCTCATGTCACTGGTGAGGAAACAGGCATGGGACTTGCCTAGCACGGCATACCATCCACTTCAGGACAGGTGAGGGAGGGATTGGGCCTGGGGAGGGTGCTACAGGGTAAAGCCTTCAGGTGCTTGTCCTGCCTCCCTGACCACTAGGGGTGTCAGCTGGCTGGGTATTGCAGCAGCTCAGAGGCCTGGTGCCCCTGTGCATGGCCTGCCAGGCCTGCAGCCTGTGCCCCTGTGCCTGAGGGCATCATGCTGTGGACCCGCACTGGCCAGCCCTTGGCCAGCGGTAGAGCGCCTAATTGGTCTCCTCCAGGCCGTATTTTCTCGGGTATTGATGAGCCAGTGTCACCAAGACACAGCCCGAAGCTGAGCTAAACTCAAGACAGATCGAGCCTGTGCCTCATCAATCTGCCTGCGGCCGCTCTGCTGGACTGGGCAGGAGAGAGGCGGGAGGCGGTGTGGGCGGCTGTGCAGCCCTCATGGGCTCCCAGAGGGGTCTTGGGAAACCACAGAGCCACCTGTGAGGACTGCTTTGTCGATCCCTGCCCTGAAGCATGCAGGGTGACCCGGACCTGGCAGCCTGCCAGTCTCCAGCTTCCGACCTGGCCTTTCGCTGCCTGGGGAGAAAGTGTGAATTGCTCCCCGCTGCCCCAGGCCTTCTTCCTTTGCTCTCCAGCACCTGTCCCTTCCATCATATTTCCAGTCAGGAGGCTGCCACTTGCTTCCTCAAACCATACCCCTTCCTCGTGAGAGCCCTGCGTGGAACATTCTTGTCATATGCTGTCACCTAGGGCTGCTGAAGCACAGCACCCTCAGAGCTGACACACGTACCAGGCCGGGTTGCTGCTGTGGTCTGTGTGCTCAGTCTCTCCTGCTCAGCCTTCTGGACAGCGGGAAGCAGGACTTGTGAGCTTCAGTTACCGTCTGGCCCACCGTGGTACAGGGCCATGGGCCTCGGGCCCAGGAGGTGCTCATTTTTTGTTCCCTGCCACAGGCTGGGTACCTGGCACATAGTCCTCACGTGTTTGAAGCATGAATAGCCCCTATCGCTGTAGTAATTAAAAGCTCACTTTCTACTACTCCTGGCATGATAGACTCTGTGTGACTTTCAAGGCTTGCAGGCTTCAACAGACCCAAGTTCTGCTGCCTAGAACTTGCTGCTTCTCATCTTCTCCTTGGTGAACTTCTTTGTTCAGAGCCCAAACAGACCCCAGCTGTCCTGTGCCGTGTCCTTGAGCGCTTCAGGCAGGCTTGATCTTGTGCCCTTGACTCCAGCTGCCGGGCACCAGGCTGTGTACAAGCCGTGGAGGAGGCAGGCCTGGAAGGGTAGAGATGGGTCCAGGGCTGGATTCGGCCTGGGGACAGAGGCCTCAGCCTTTCTGGAGAGGATGATAAAATGATGGCCTTGTGTTTTGCTTCCTCCATCCTCACCGTGGCCCTGCATTGCCCCATTTTCCAGCTGAGAAGGGCACGATTGGACTTGCGACAGTTCCTGCAGAGCTGTACTTGGATCCAGAACTGCCTTCCTTCTCAGTGGCTGATGGACCAAGCTTCCTGGTATGTGGCTACCACGGGCTCTTGACTTCTGGTAGCTTCAGGTTCCAGAGTCCTTTGCTTCTGCTTGTAGTCTCAGCCTCGTCCCCTTAGCAGGGTCCCTGTTACCTGACGGCCACTGCTATTTGTCCTCAGCAGCCCTAGCGAGTGTTTGCTGTGTAGAAATGCCTGGGACCAAACACGAGACTGGTGCGTGGTCCGTGGGGACCGTGAATGATTCTTAGCCATCTCTGCATCTGTAGGTTGAGCCCCTGCCCCTGTCCTCTGTCCCTTGGCTGGCTCTGGGCTCCCTTTCTGTAGCCACTGTCTGTGCTGCTCGCATGGCCCTTCCATGGAGTCTGGGCCAGCTGGCTCTGCCCGTGTGCCCTATTCACCCACCACCTGGCTCAGACTTCGGTTGCCACCCCAGGGGCTCCATATCCACTGCTCCCAGCAAGTACTGGTGGGCACAGTGGCAGGCCCGGCCCGCTTCATCCTTAGCTCTGCTCTCCAGGCAGCTGCTGCCTCCCCACCCCCCACATGTGTGCAAAGGTGGAAACTGAGACTCAGAGAAACGCAGTAACAGTGAAGTGGGGCCAGGGTTGGGAGTCCTGTCTGCTTGTGTGTGTGCTTCTGCCATGCTGTGCCTCCTACCCCTGTCCCCACTGTCCCTCCCCAGGCTCTTGCTCACCCAAATTCTATCCTCCTTCAAGGCCCCCTCGGGATGACCAGCGCAGCTCTGAATGGGGAGACACTCAGGATTCTCCGACTCCTTCCCTCACTGCCTGCTGTCGATCCCTACCCACTGATTGCCTCAGACACCTTTCTAGGCCCAGGGACACTAGAAGAGGAAGCGCAGGCCAAGCAGTTGGACTCTAGGGCTTCACTCGGGGAACTCTGGGACCTGTAACCACCTCTCTGAGCCCCAGTGTCTTTCTCTGTAAGCCGTGGTGGTCGAAAGGGCTGCATGCCTGTGCGCAGTGCAGGAATTACACCTGCTGCGCAGGAGGTCCCGGGCTGCCACATGCTCCCGTCTCTCACCCTGGCAGTCCCTGGCCACCTCCAGGCAGTGGACATCTCTTCTGTGCCTCCTGGCCCAGTGTGAGTGGGTCCCCTGCTTGGCTGTAGGCTCCTTGTGGGCTAGGGCTGCCCCCCACTGTGGCCCCTCACCCCACCCCAGCCACCAGACCAGGGCTCTGCACATAATAGACACTTAATACATGTTTATGGAATTGAATTAACGATAAAATGAGATAATGGCCTGGAAGGAGCCTGAGTTGTTAGAAGGGAATGCACAGCGTAAAAACCAGGCATATTTTTTTAAGCAGATTAATCTGGTCTTAACTCATTCTAATAGCCTGCGCCCCTATTGGCCGAGGCCATTATAATAATATACAGCCAGGGCCGCGAGCTGGGAGACAGCGGTGGCTCAGAGTTGGCCTTCTGGTGGATCCAGAGGGCTGCATCCTAGCTATCCATGGAGCCAGGGCACCTGCCTGGGCCCACAGATGAGTAGGGGAGGTTCGCAGAGGCCGTGGGGGCTCACCTGAAGATAGGCAGCTAAAGGCCTGCCTGCCTGCAGGAAGCAGGAAGGGTTGCATTCTCTTCTTGATGCTGGGTGCCAGGACTGGAGCTGCCAGATTTCCACCTCATCAGGGCCATTATTTGGTCCCTCGCCCCCGTTGAACACCATCCTCACACACCTGCAAATGTAAGTCTGGTGCTGCAGGATGCATGAACCCCAGTAGAGGTCTGATAGCATCCACTCACACAGTCATCTGAATCTGAGAGACCTGGAGTTCCCAGAACTATTGGAAAGAGGGAATGGTCTGGCTCCAGGCAGACTCGGTGGGGTAGAGGAACCCGGAGCAGCACTTTCCCAGTCACCTTCCCTGGCTGTCTCCTGGCCCTTCGTGAGTACAGATGAAAGGCAGGATGTAGCAAGATTTGGCTGGACTGAGAACAGATCGGCTCAGTGGAGCTCAAAACAGGTGCTCACAGTGCAGGGGGAAGGATGGCTGGAACGTGACAGCTGTGTTCCACTGGTCATAACTGCTGCCAGACCTCCTGTGCAACCATCCTCCCTCAGCTCTTGAGCCCTACCAGTGCCACCAGATGATTTGGGACGGTGCCATCTCACTGGCCTTTGGTTTGGTCTTGAGTAAGGTTTCTGTTACTTGTTAACTGAGCCTGTTTCCTGCTTAGTTGGTGGCCGCAGCAGTGAAGGTGACTGGCACAGCTCCAGGCATGGCAGAAGCTCTGTTGGGGCCCTTTCCCTGATCCTCCCCTCAGTCCCCAAGGGAGGGACCAGACTGGGGTGCGTCTGGTACCCTGTATTCTGTGGGGTTCCACAGCTCCCCACAGAAGCCCACCGGTCACCTGTTGAGGAGTAGCAGTGGAGGATAAGGACGTTTCACTCAGCTGGAGGCTGCCCCCCAGCTCAGAGTTTGCCAGGAGGGGCAGGGTCCCTTAGGAGCCCCCCCATTGCTTCCCACCTGCGTCCTAGCAGGCTGACAACCCTCAGCTGCTGGCCCAGCCTGGCAGGGCGGCTGCAGCTTTAATCAGCCATCGCTCCACTTTCCTTGGAAGGAGAAATTGCAGGTGGCAACTCGTAATTTCCCAGGCTTCTCCCTTTCATTAATTTCTCTCTGCAAAATGGAGGCTTTCTGCTGAGCCGGGGAATTGGCAGCAAGCAAGCGAGCGAACACGGCATCGCTGGCCCGGCTGCGCTCCCTGCCTGGGTGGGGGGAGAGGTGGCAGTGGCAAGTGCTACACTCACGCTGTTTTCTGTGCCCCCTCCCAGAGGCTGGAGTTCTATTCTGTGTTCAAATTGGCTTGCCAAGCCCCACTAGGTTTGGAAAATTGCTTGCTTTGCCCTGTGCTTGTTGCTTCATCCGCAGTGGGAAAAAGTAGAGGTGGGGACCTATCAGGGTCTCTTTGGGTGGGGTGTGAAGGGGTCCTATGCCCTCTGCACCCCCAGTGTCCGCTGCATGGGCTCCTGGGCAGGGGGTCTCTCGAGGGCTCTTGCTGCCTCCTTGGAAGAGGGCTGGAGGAGCGGTGGCCACAGTGAGGTGGACCATGTGTTGAAGACACCTAGCTAGGGGGCCCTGCTGGGCAGGCCAGGGGGACAGAGACTGGAGAGTGGCCGGTCTGTAGAGGCTGGAGTCTGGGAGGATGGATGGGACGCTGGTAGGGAAGAAGTCCCTGCTGTGGAACAGCACATGCTTAGGAATAGGAAGCGTAGCCCTCCGTTCATTCCGTAGCTGGTGGCTAAGCAGCCCCTTGGGAGACAACAGCATGGACTTGTGGGATGTACCAGGTGTCTGGAGTGGGTTCAGTCTCCCCTGGGAACTGGGAACACCTGGTCAGATGTGCAGTTTAGAAAGAATAATGGGTGGTCAGCGTGAGGAGCATTGAGAGGGGGACATGAGAGGGCTGGGCCTGGGGCCAGGGGTGCTGCCCTCAGGTGGGTGGCTGGGCCATTCTCCCTGGGTGGGGGAGGGGAGGTGGTCTGCATGAAGCAGGAGTGGTTGCTGCCTGGTATGAATTAGGGAACTGGGCCATCTGGTTAGCTAACTCACCAGCAGCTTTGGGGACCAGGAGACAGCACTGGTGGGGTGAAGCTGGGTTTTGTGTGGGTTTTACTTGTGGGGCCTGTGGGCTGGCGTTGGGGATTGGGTGGTATTTGGTGTAGCTCTTGCTCGCTGTCTCCCATGGGCAGCTGGGGAGAGGGTCTGATGTGTACCCAGATCTCCCAGCAAGCTGTGCCTCCTCCAGGGCTCTCTGAGCCTCTCACAGTCTGCTTCCTGCCTTGGAAAGAGCACAGGGCACAGGGCGGTTGGTAGACCTGAGGCTGGTTTAAGCTGGAGTTCTGGGGGTAGGAGGGGTCCTGTCACTCGGCTGGACAGGATATGGTTGGCAGTCCCCCTTGGAGAGAGCACACCTGGTTCACATCCTCCACCAAGACCACCTACAAGGCAGCACCCCAGTCCCAGGAAAACTGAGTACCACTGTGGAGGAGCAGGCAGCAAGCAGCCCAGACCTGGAGCTCCTCTCTGAGCTCCTCCGGGCCTCAGTTTTCCCAGTGATGAAATGTGATGCCTACCTCCCTGGTGGTGTAAGTCAGGGCTGATTGTAACCACAGTGAAGGTCTGGCAGTCAGTGGATGGAGGGTGGCAGGCTTGCAGGTGAGGTGCCCGGTCCTCTCCCAGAGTTGGGGAGCCCTTCAGAGTTGAGGGCCGGTGGGGGGGGGGAGAGCAGAGCTAGGACCCCAGGGTCCAGGTTAAGGTGCTCATGCCAAGATGTGGGCCTTCCGTCCCAAGCCCAAGGCCACCTCCCCTCCTACAGAAGTCCCTCCCTGAGGTCTCCCCCACCCAGTCCCTACCTGATTCTCCTCCAAGCTTTCAGTCTGTTTACGGAGTTTCTAGGCCAGAATCTAGCACAGCTTTGATCTTTTCTGAGGAATGGGCAGCTGGGGCCGGGCTGGAGCTGGCTGTATATTTTCTCCAGTAATGGGGTATTAAGTAGACAGCCTGGATGGGGATCTCCTGCAGCAGGAGGGGGTGGGGCACAGCCTGCTTCACATCAGCCTGAAATATGGCCCCATCACCGCCAAACCTCAAAGGATGCTACCTTTGGGCTGGCTGAGAACCAACTTTGATGTTGTTGCAGCGGAGGGACGGGGCAGACCTTCCTGGCACAGGCCAGCTGCAGCCTCAGCCCCAGCTGGACAGGCTGTGGTCTGCCAGGTACCTGGGAGAGGGGCCACCCTCTCCAAGCCCTTTCTCACCCCATCTTTTTGCCCTTTTCTTTTCTTGGCTCCCCTGCCCTCGCATTTCCCTTCCGCTCCCTCCCTCCTCTCCCTTCCTCTTCCTCCCTGCTTTGGCTTGAACCATTTCCAAGCTGTGTACGCCTCTCTTGCCCACAGACCCATCTCTCATCCACAGGGGTCCCCTGGGTGAGTTCAGAAAGGGAACAGGCTGCGGAGAGCAGCCAAGGTGTGAGGCGGCCTTCCCTTTCCTCACCTGGCTGGCCAATGGAGCTGAGCAGCGATTAGAAGTTGGGCCTGATGGCCTGGAGTAGATTCCCAGCCCTGGGCTCATTGTGCAAGTCGTTGACATCCTCTGAGCATCCATGCCCTGGCCTCGAAACTGGGGACATGGTAAC
The DNA here is from genome assembly GCA_002564285.1 of Tympanoctomys barrerae. Lineage (NCBI taxonomy): Eukaryota > Metazoa > Chordata > Mammalia > Rodentia > Octodontidae > Tympanoctomys > Tympanoctomys barrerae. The sequence continues at coordinate 19,383 of NDGN011550544.1, read as the reverse complement.
CACTGCCTACGGGGCTGTGTGCAGGTTAAATGAAGAAATTCTGCCAGGCACTGAATCTGTGCCCTGCCTGAGAAAATGCTGTTGGTTGCTAGGCTCGCTATTTCTGAATGATCTAGGCCAGGGGCTGGGCCTCAGTTTCCCCCTTGATATGTCATAGGAATAACCTCTAGCTTACGGTGTGAGGGTGGGGTCACATCCTATGTCACAGAAATTGGCTCAAGCAGGCTCCCAAAGGTGGCTGTGGTGGTCGTTTCCATGAATGCTTTACCCCAGCATCTTAGGCCCATTTGGGTGCCAGGGCTGGAGGCTGTGTGGAGCCAGACATGGTCCTGGACTAGAGTTGCCCCTTGCCCCAGCAGGTGGGACACACAGCCCTGTGAGGGGGCGGTCAGAGCCCTTCAGCCCCATCTGGTGTGTGTTTTGAGGATGGCGATGGGGCGGGGTCCTGGAGAAGCCCTGCTGTGGCACCATGGGCCGAGGGCTGCCGTCTTTCCTGGCCTTGTTCTTTCCTTCTCCCTGCCCCAAGTGTCCTCTGGAGACATCGAAGGCTGGGCAGGAGAGGGCTCAGTTCTTGTCTCTGCCACTTGCTTCCTTTTCTGGCCTTGGTTTCTTTCTCCAGAAGTGGGCTTGGTGGCCTTCCTTGTGTGGCATGGAGGGTGTGAGCCCTCAAAGGCTGGAGGGCCATTGTGAGCCCCTCCCTCCCTTCCCCTCACCCCTTCCTCTCTTCCCCTCACCCCTCCCAACACAGCCGTCACAGGACAGGATGCACGGCCTGTGCCTTCATCTCTATGCCCTCTGCGTGTACCTGCTGCCACCCCTAGGTAGATCAGGAGAGAAGGCTGCCTGTTCTGCTCTATTCTCGTTCTTACCACAGACCCCTGGTGGTAGCCACCTCTGGCCCTAGCACTGTCTCTTGTCAGTCCTGCCCACCCTGTGAAACCCAGCCTCAATATCCCCATCTGGAGAATGGGTCTTGTGACACCTGACAGTGCTCTTACTAGTTTCTCGGTCCTGCTCAGTGCACGGTGCCCTCTCAGCTTTCCTGAGCCCAGCCCCTTCCCTGCTGTCCCTTCAGCTGCCTGTGTTCCTTCCAGCGTCATCGCCGGGCCCGTGTAGGCTTCTGTGCCCCCAGCAGTTCCTCCACAAGGGTGCCTGGTCCTGGGCTCGGGCTGAAGGACCTGCGAGGTTGTGAGGCTACCATGTTCCCGCCCTAGCCCAGCATATGCCTGTGGCCTGAATGGCCGCCCGGCCAGGGGCCATGTGCGCTTGAACAGGAACCTGCCACAGGGAACTACGCCTGACTGGGGGAGAGGGCTGAAGCCCTAAAGAACCAAGGTTGCAGCCAAGTCCCCTAATCCCCGAGCACTGGGTCTCCTGTTCCCCTCAGAGATCTGTGTTGGCTTTGAGATGCAGTTTAGAAGCTTTGGTGGCTGCAGCACTGCCCTGGCCCCCTCTTGCCCCTGCTCTACCAGGCACGATCCCCAATGCTGGGAACACCTCTCCCTGGGTCCCTGTCACAGCCCCTCTTCCTGTGCTGCTGGTGGGGATGTGATGGTCACCCCCGCTTCTGCCCCATGAGGGTGGGCCCGTCCCGTCCGGCTCACCTGTCTCCTTGTGGCCTGGCAGAAACTTCTCAGTTACTCTGCCCTCACGGGCTCCTTGGAGCCCTCCATAAACATCCCAAGTGGCTGAGTCTGGCTCTGGGGCTCCCACCCAGCCTTGCCTCTGGCTGCCAGTAGCCACTTGGACCCCACTCTGGGGACTTCCCTTGGCCTTGGGGAGACACTCCTGCCACCACCCCACAGCAGCAGCTGCCCCCTCCACAGAGACCCCCACTGGCTGCCCCTGGCCTGGTGTGGTTGTGAGAGCACACAGCAGGCTGTGGCCCAGGGGGTAGAGGCTGCCAGGGGGCAGCAGGGTCAGGATGGAATGTGAGGGCTGGGGTTTTCTGAGACTCTCCCTTGTCACTAGGTCACTAAGGTCTCCACACTCACCCATCCTCCACAGCCAGAGCCCTGCCCCTGGAGCTCCCGGCATCTCTGACAGCCTGGCTTCCTGATCTGGGAGTCCTGATGCCAGGTTCCGGGCCTACCCCTTTATTGCACACTCTGTGACCAAGGACAAGCCCCCTGCCCTCTCTGGGCCTGTGTCCCCACCTGTGAAAATGGGTTGCACCCCTTAGAAACCACAGGACCCCTGGCTGAGGTCCTGAGCCTGTTAGGCTCACTTTTTCTCCCCTCACTTGAGCCAATATTAAAAAGAGTAAGCCTTTCTCATAAAAAACCAGATTTCTAGCTTTGTCTGATAAAGGGGCCGCCAAGCCAGTAGCCTGCCCCGGGAAGAGCCTGGTGGGCTTGTTCTGTGCCCCCTGCCTGGCCCCTGAGCAGGGACCCTTCTGTCTCCGTACTCTGCGCCCCCCCTGGGGGCAGGTTTCTCAACCACCTCCCCAGTCTCTGCCCCAAGATAAAACTGCATTCTCCCCCAACCCCCCAAAATTCTAGACAATCTGCCTCGTTTTAAAATTCCTTCAGCAGCCCCAGGCCCAGCAGCTTCTCCCAGTGAAGGAACCAAAGGAACGAGGCCCGCTGCACGTGACTGTGCTCTGCGGCTGGGAAGGCTTTGATGTCTTGGTGATTGCGGAGCGCCCCTCCCCCTCCAGTCCCTCCCCTCTATTCTTCCTCGGCTCCCTCTCCCCTCTTCCTCCACCCCCTCCACTTTTCCCTCCTACCCTTCTCCTTTCTCCTCGCTCCTCCCTCCCTCCCTCCCTCCCTCCCCTTCCTCCTCTGCTATTCTCTACCCTTGCTCTCCTGGTGCCTACCAATTGTCCTCTGCTCCTGCCCTTCCTCACCTGGCTTCCTCTTACCCTCAGAAGGCTGAAGTCTGAGGTGCAGCAGTTGCAGCTTTGCTGGCTGGGGGAGAAAATGAAGAGTGCTGGGTGGCCAGGGAGGTGTTGCCCACTGGGAGGAGTGACACGCCCTCCATGCTCTACCCATGTCCCACAGGCTTCTACCAGCATGTCTTGTTTTGCCAGGGCTTTCCAGTTTGGGGGTCGCAGCCCTTCCTGAGGGCAAACAGGCCCTGGGGCGTTGAAGGCTGGCTTGAAGAAGCAGGGAGACAGGAGTGGGGTGCAGATGAAAAGGCAGCCCCCACATGAGGAGGGGTGGCAGAGGGAGGGGGCAGAAGGCGTTCTGAGGGGACCCTGGCTGCTCTTCTGCTTGCCCGCTGGCCCAGCCTCTGCTGCCCTCACACGCTGGCATCTCAGACCCTGCCTCTGGATTTGTCTGGTGGCCTCTCTGAGCCCCTCTTTCCTTCCCACGGAGGGAAACCCTGTGTCTGAGATTCACAGTCGCAGTCATTTGCTGTGCCCTCCTGACATGCCGTGGCTGCTCCTGCGGGCTGGCCTCCCAGTACCAGCTGCAGGGCCTGCTCAGCCTGACCCACCTTGGCCTTGCTCTACTTTCTGTGGTGAAATCTGCCCGGCTGGGTGTGAAAGGGGCATGAAAGGCAAATGGAGAGCAGTGAGGGCAAAACTAACCATGCCAGCCAGCAGGCCTCCTGTGCGCCTGGCCATTCTCAAGGAACGAGGGCATCCTGGTCCTGTGCCTCCTCTCCAGGGGCACAATGGTGGGGGGCTTATCAGGCCCATGTGAAGCCCAGGCCTTTGCTGGGAGAGCCCAGGCAGGAGGCTCTTTAGGGATCTCCCGGGGAGCTTGGCCACCTCAGCAGCCCTTCTCCCTTCTTTCTGCCCGCTTCACTCTTTGGCACTTTAGACATATTGGGGCTCCTGCCTCCTAGAGCACCCCACAGCAGCAGCAGCTGCTGCTGCTGCTCACAGACAGGGAATCTGGCGTATACCCCAAGGAACTGTGCAGCTCTGAGTAAGTGACTGGCCCTCTCTGAGATAGTGAGTGACAGGTGGAGATGGGGCAATCCCTTCTTTCCCACAGGCTTGTTTTAAATAGATGGAGAAGACAGATGATGAAAAGGCCCTGGCACTGTACACAGATGTGCACAGCTGGACTGTCTTCCTTGCACCCCCAAGGGCCCAGCCCTGCACCAGCACACGCTCCCACATGCCTGCTCAGCCTGTGTCTGTGGTACAGCCCTTGCACTGAGCTCTGAGGCTCCTCACCACTGGGAGGAATGGTGCCAGACTGCTGGGGGCCGGGGACGACCAACACAGAACCTTTGCTTTTTTAGGGTGATCCATGGGCAAGAGGGGTTCGCACGTGACATGTCTGTGGGTTTGTATCTGATGTGTGGTTCACAAGTGTGGCCAGATTCCCCCAAGCCTGCCTGTGTGGGCTGGGAGAGAAGGTCAGGGTGGGCAGCCCTAGGCTGAGAGGCCCCTGTAGCTGTGTCCACTGAGACACTCAAGATAAGCCCTGCTTATCCTGGGCCACTCCTTGTTCCCAAAGCTCCATGAAGGTGACCAATCCCCATCTGTGCTTAGGGGACATTGTCAGCCCAGGCCTGCGGGTGACCGGGTGGTGGTGGTGGCTCTTTGTCTGAATTTGTCTCTGTCTTACAGTGCTCAGACAGTGTAACAGTGCAGCCCTTGATAATGCCCATTTTATTGAGGGGCAACATCCTTGCCTCAAATCTGCCAGCTGGGTCTCTGGGCCTGCTGGAGCCAGTTGAGTTTAAGGGTTGGGGTGCAGGTTCTGGGGACTCAGTTCTAACCCTGAGCCCTTCTCCACTTGCTGTGTGGCTCTGGGTGAATGACTATACCTCTCTGACTGAGCTCAGTTACTATGCCTGCTAATTATAGCATTTTCTCCTGGGAGGAGTCAGCGCTGCAGCATAAGGCGCCAGGCCGGGAGTAAGTGCTTCCTCAATGTCAGCTGTGGTTGTTGCTGTTTTTATTATTATTTGACTTGAAAATCTCCTCCTGCTCCACGTGCTGCTTCTACCGTGCTTGTCATTTGTGAAAAGCTGAGCTGAATAATAAATGGGGACAGGGCCTCCTGGGTCTCCATCCAGTAAGATTATCCCCTGTACCCTGCTCAGTGCTGGTGTCAATAGGGCCCCTTTGAAGCTCTGGCCATGAGGACTAATGTGGCCTGTCCTGGTGGCCTGGCCAGGGTCCCACTGTGGGAGCGGGGTCTCAGCCCTGCTTGGCCTGCCTCCCGGCTGACAGCTCGGGCACTGTGAGCTGGCTGCTAGCCAAGCTCCTTCCTCTCCCGGCTGGCTGCCATCCCGGGCCCAATGCCAGGGGGCCGGCTGGTGGGCAGCAGCTCCAGCGCTGCAGGGCTATGAACCCAGCCAGGAGACTCAAGGCAGGGCTGGGTATTGGGGCCTCTGACTGCCCCTTGTAGCCTTTCCCCAGGGAGCTGGGCACAGCTGCACCAATCTTGGCACTGCCCCCGAAGTTGGGACTTCCACAGATCCCTGAAGAACAGATTGTTAGATGCAATGGCACAATCGGCAGTCAGATCAGAGGGTCCGTGGAGCAGGCAGAGCCTCCTGCAGCCTCTACATCTGAATCCAGAAAATGGAACCAATTTATATCTTCACGGCCTGTCCTGTGTGCCGCACAGACAGCTGATGCCCCAGGGTGTCCATGGGCCCAGGGCCTGTGCTGGGGGTAAGGGATGTGGCGCTTCATTGGCTGAGTTCAGGGGGATAGGCGCTGCAAAGATGATGGTCATAATGGTGGTGATGCTGCTGTTGCTAGGCAATGCCAAGGGCTCACACACCAGACTGGGCTGAGTCCTTCCACAGGTGAACTCCCTCAGGAGTCACAACTCCCCTGAGGTAAGGACTGTCCTTCCCCCACTTCATAGATAGGAGCAGATCCACTTACACCTTGTTTGTAGCCAAGGCAAGATTGGAACCCCTGTAGGCAGGGGTCTGAGCATTGAGGACACTTTGCAGGGAGCTGGCTACTCTGTGTGGGGCGCTGCCTGGAGGAGGGATGGCTTGATGGGCATAAGCTGAAGGTTGTGTTGGATTTCTGCTGGTGGCCAAGGTTGGGGGTTCCAGGAAGTCTTATGTGGGGTTTTTAGGTTTGCTTTGTGGTGCTGGGGATTGAACTTGGGCTTTGTACATGGTAGGCAAGCACTCTGCTGCTGAGCTACACCCCCATGCCCGAGGGAGGTTAATCTGAGGAGGTGTGACTGTCCTGAGCCAGTTATGCAAAAACATAAGTGCATCCCAGAAAGGGGGACCAGCCAGGCCAAAGGTCCTGTGACTCAGATGAGCTTGGGCTTGGCATGTTGACGGACCAGAAGGAAGACTGCATCTGGGGAGCATGGAGTGGAGGCAGCTGGCGGGGGCTGGGTCCACTCAGGCCAACTTCAGTAAGAGGAGTTTGGGGACAAAGGTGTTTATTTGTCTAGGAGGAAGTGCCCGGGTGAGGGTTAGGTACTGTGTCCCAAGTGGGCTTTCCATACCAGTGGGGTTCATCACAGGGTCTCTTGAGGCCCTTGTCCTATATTGGTGGTGTTTGGGTTGGGATTGACCAGGCTGCCTCTGCCTTCCTTGAGGCCCTGTGGAGGCCCCTCGAGCCACCTTCGCCTTCTGCACAGCTGGAGCCACTGAACTCTTGGGCCTAGATGGGAATCTCGAATCCGCATCCCTGGTGTGTCCTGTGCTGACTTGCTGCTCCTGGCTTGGCTGGTGACTGCAGCAGGCCTCGGCCTCCCTCTGGGCCCCATTGCCTTCGTCATTTCAGTTGGGACATCAGCGTGTACTTCACGGTTGGCCCTGAAGCTTCAAGGAGTGAACCTGCAAGTTCCTGCCTGCAGCCCAGCGGGGCTTCCATCTGCGGCCGCTGTGGCAGGCCCGAATACTAAATCTGTTTGGCCGCTGGGCCCAGTACCCTGGACAGCAGCAGCCTGGCCCTGCCCTCTCAGGGTTGGAGGGCGGTCCCTTCCCTGCCTGCCTCCGTCCCCCCCCCCCTGCTGTCGCCGCCACGCCCACCCCCCTGAGCCTCTCCAGGCCTCTCTGCCGCTCCTGGAGTCTTTAGTCTTCGGCTCAGTCTGGTAATTAAAAACCTTCAAGGGGGACTTTATTGAGTTAGCATTAGTTATTTTGTCAGGCTGGGAGAGCGAGAGAATTATCTGTCCTCCGGGAGAGGGGGCTGGGGCGAGGGCCGCGGGTTGAGATTGGCAGATGCCAAGAGCGACTGGTGTGGCCTGTGGTGCGGCTGCTCGCAGCGGGCCTGGTGAGGAGCAGACCCGGTGATCCCGCCGAGCCCTGTGCCCATTTCCCTTCTTCCTGGCTCCTGACCTGAGGCTCCATGTACTCCTTTTTTTCAAAATGAGGGTCTCCCCATCCTCACCCCTGTCAAGGTGAGGGGCTCTTTTCTTCCTCAGCTGGGCCTTGGGGCCTGGCTAAACCTTTCCTCTCCAGGCCAGGCCTTCAGGCTGGAGCTGGTTTGGGGAGCCCCGAGCATTCTCTCTATCCACCCCTTCCCATCACCCTGAAAGTGCCCGCTTGTAGAGTCAGGTGAGGCTTACCAGGGATTCGGAGCCGTGGCCCTTGGCCAGCCCCTCTTTTGGCCCACAGGGTCTCACCTGCAAACTTAGGACAGCAGTCCCTGCCCCTCTGCCTTGTCTTGAGCAAGATAGGAGGTAAAAGGTGAAGTCCCTTGTCCTGGAAAGACCCTGTTTATTCCCCGGCCTCTGCTTGAATGCTTGGCCCCAGGAACGAGCTGAGCAGTCTTTGCCCAGTCAGCCTTTGTCCCCTCTGCTTGTCACTCATTTTGTGACAACCGAACACTCTCAAAGCTGTCGATAGTTGGACGGTAGATGTGGTCAGCCTATGTTTCAGATGATCAAACTGAGAAACTGAGGCTTGCAGCAAGGAGGTGGTTAACTCAGAGTCACAGCCAGGAGGGGGAGGCTGGGTCCAGACCTGGGTCTGTCCCAGGAGCTAAGGGCCAACACCCAAACCACTGAATGTTTCAGGGAAGGTGTGAACAAAGGGCACTTAGCAGATGCTCTAGGTCATGGCATTTTCCTGGAGGCTGGGCCCTTGGTCATTCGGGCTTTGTGCCTGGCCCTGTCCTGCCTACGAGGCCCAGTCGCAAGACAAGGGCCCTGCTTCTCCTGGTGAGGAGTCTCTGGGCAGGGTAGGTGGTGTGAGATCTGGGTCTGGAGAAGGGGAGGGCACTCAGCCACTTGTCTGCACCCCCTGTATTGAGACCATTGACAGACATACCAGGAGGTATGGCGTGAACTCCAGAGCCAGCAGTGCTGGCCAGAACAAGGTGGTCAGAGTCCTGCCTGGGCCTCCTCATGTTCCAGGGCCCCAGTCTGTGAGGTCCTTTAGAGCCCTAGCAGGCCTCTTGCCCTTCGGGATTCTGCCCAAGCAACCCCTCTTCTGGGAATTGTAGGGTTTCCCAGGCCCACTTGCTGTCTGCTACCCCGGATCCTAGGGCCTACCTAGGGTACAGTTGTTAGCTCCTCCTTGAGGGCAGGATGGAGCCCCAGCAGGACCCCAGCCACAGAGTGTCTGCTGGGTTCCTGTGGGGAGTCCCAACTCTACCTCAGAACCCTCATCTGTGAAGCGCGTCCCATGGACAACACTGGTACATGGGGACTGTAGGACAGGATAGGGCAGAAGGGATCCTGTTACTGTACCCTTGGCCCTGCACACACGTTCTATCCTGAGCACTGGAGTCTCCGGGAGCAGGACAGGGAACACAAATCCCAACCTGACTGCCATTCACTGTTGCCTCCCCCTAGCCTTGGGGTCTGGGTAAAGGCTCCCCTGTGAGGCTAAGGACAGTGAGCCCAGCTACCAAAGAGGCCTGTGGCTGTTCATTTGTGCTTTGTCTTTAAGCCTCAGCTTCCTTACTGAGCAGTGGGAGAGAAGGCTTTGGTTTTCTCATGTGTGTTGCAGGAGCCTGGCACTTGCCCAGGTTAGGTGTCTCAGGTACCTGGGGAAAGGAAGCAGCGAGTGTCCCTTACTGTTGGAGAAGGTGCCGCGGAGCCAGGGGACTGCTCTGCATGCAGTTCCTCATTTGTGGTTTATGTAGCCATTCTCTTAATCTGTGCTAGAGAGGGATTCATCGGAACCCCAGATTTCATGCAGCCCCTCCGGAGCTCTCTTCCTTAGGCCGGAGTGGACTGTGGATATGGGTTCAATTTTCTTCCCACTAGATCATGAATCCCTAAGGAACATGCGTTTCTGGATCTCTGAGCCCGATGCAGTAGGCATCTGTAAATGTTCTCACTTGTCAGATAGGGTTGGGGGAGCCCTTGAAGGTCATTTCAGAGGAAGAGAGATGGAGTCCCTGCTGGGAGGGGCTGGGGTACAAAGGAGGGCTGCATGCTCTGGGTTTGGATGCTGGTTGCCTGGACCCATGTCTGACTGGGCCACTTGAATCTCTGTGGCTCAGTTTCCTTACTCATATGCAGGCATAAAGCTGCCTCCTATAGTTTTACTGGGACTAAACCAAAGAAGGGCATGAGGGGGCACTTTGCAAAGCCCCTGAAGATGGAGCTCCTCCTGCTGCTGTCCTAGGGCCTTTAGTGGGTCGGGTGGGCAGAAGGCCTGTCCCCCTGGGCCCTGTGTGCTCTGGGAGGCTCTCCTCTTCCTTGGGTTACCAGGCTTGCCAGGAGCTCCCTGGTGCAGACCAGAGCTTCATCTGGCTCAAGGGGGGTGGCCCAGTCAGTACCTGAGGCACCCACTGAGCCTCTGGGCTGGGGAGAGGCGCGTGAGGACCCTCCAGAAGCCAGAAGCCTCCCACTCTTGGGCTTCCCTGCTCCTGATATTCTCAGCCACACTGTGAAGAGGGTCCCTCCTTGTGCTCAGTGAATCTAGAGCTGAGGCCCACTGAGGTCTACTCCCTCAGACCCCAGCCTGCCCCCCAGGCCTGGTCAGACCACAGCTGAGCTCAGCTTCCCTTTGTTGGGGTCTCCTCTGCCACCCACGTTTTTATATTTTGAGTAGATGAAAGATTTTCATTCCTTTCTGTGTGTCCTTTTTTTTTTTTTTTTGGCTAGGATTAGCGGATCCCTGGTTGCCAGTTCCTCAAAGCACTGCTGTGTTGAGAGGACATCAGAGGGCCTGGCTGTGTGACTTCTCAGGGTCCTTGAGCTACCTGCAGGTCCCAGGGCAAGGGTTGGCAGTCAAGATAGGGAGGTGGAGGGTGAATAGGGGCAGGCCCTCCTGCAGGCAGGAGCCCACTTTTGGCCCAGCTTTAACATCTTGACTAAGCCTTGGGGCACTGCTTCCCACCTGGCTGACCTAGTCCCCCAGGAGGACTGGGGCCTGGCCCTGCCTCCAGCAGGCTCTGCTTTCCCTGGCCTACCCCAGCTCCCCCAGCAGTGGCAGGTGGTGCAGGGGGCGCATGCGTGTGGTGGGAGCGAGCCGGCTGTGGAGAATTAATATTCCTGGAACATCGCCCCGGCCGGCTGCACACGCCGAGGAGAATATTACGGCGATTAGCGGTGGGAGTTCGGCCTGCACGCAATATCTGGATGGAGAATTCGGTGTGATTAATCTGGCGCTAAGTAGCAGCCTCCGGGGTCCGCAGGGCTCTGGCATGTTTGGAATGGGAAAAAAGCTCAGGAGTGCAGCGATTCTTTGGGGGCCTCTTTGGGGGTCTGCCAGGGTAGCAGCTGTGCCCTGGGCAAGCTACAGGCTCCTGGTGGCCCTGGGTGGGCAGATCACCCCTTGTTTATGACCACTGGCAGACTGCCAGCTGATAGAAGTGTGCTGTTGAGAATCGCAGTCCACCCGGCCCCACTCCGCAGGCGTTTCTGTCCCTTTACCCTCCTCCTTTCAGGTTCACAGATCCTGGGTTCTAGTGTCCCTGCCCACTTCACCCCTCATTTTCTTCATCTGTGAAATGGAATCTGTGATTCCTGCCCCTGCCACCTCAGCTGAAAATAATGGTTCCTCCCACCCCACTGTATAGAGGAGGAATTGGGGGTGAGTACTCTGGAGGAGTGGCTCTGTGTGTGCAGACCTTGGGGAACCATTGTTAATGAATCTGCTAATAATCTGACTTTGGCAACCACCGGTTCCTCTTGCCTTATCTCTGCTCCTTGGGCAGTGGTAGATCTGTTGTCCGGAGCGAGCCTTCTGGAGTGTGTAGAGCAGGTGCTATGGCAGGGAGAGAGAGTACTGATTGGAATCCGGTTCGACCTATAAAATGAGTGTTAAAATACCTGCCCTCCCTGAAACGGGGGTCCAAGCCAGAAAAGCCAAATTCTGCTTTAAGATCTGTTGTGCTGTGGGTCGGGGATTGTGTGCCTGGCCAGCCACCCTGCCTCAGCTTCAGTGTGGCCTCCCCGAAGGCTGGGCCCGGGATGCCGCTTCCCAATCCTCCCCAGCATCTTCACTTCAAGCACCACGAAAACAGAAGAATGGGAAGGACCAAGGTCTGTCCAAGGCAGACATGCTGTCGAGGGAGGGTCATCGCCTTTGGAGCCCACCGGGCCTGTGCTGACCTTGGGCAGGCTTCCTTTCTCTGAGCCTCAGTTTCCTTATCTGTGGAGTAGGACAGTTGTGCCAGCTCTTTGGGATAGACTAGTGCAGTGGGTCTGGAATGGAGCACTCGGCTTGGTTAGCAAGAGGGACTTCTAAAGGGCATCCAGCAATACAGTGGGCTTGCTCCTTCTATACCCAGAGGACTGGGCTTGCCACAAGTGCTCGTGGTGACAGTGCTTAACTGGTGCACTTTTTCAGGGAAGTTGCTTCGAGCTCTGTGGACATTTCCCATCTTATTTTCAGGATCTCTTTTTCTTTTTGCTTCCCCTTGCTTCTGAGGCCTCAGCCCTCCATGCCACTCATCATTCTATCCAGAAATGGATGCTGATCAATCGCCTTCACTCCTTTTCCCATGCAAGCGATGTAATGGCCTTTGAAGGGGTTGGCTTGTGGTTTCCCAGCAGTAGAGTGGTCTGTGGTCTTTCACAGCTAAATCTGAAACCAGGCTTTCCAGGAGGACTGATTTTAGTGAGCTTTGAAGCTGCTGGGCACCGTTGCAAGGTGGCAGCTGTAGGCGCGGCTTTGGGGGGTGGCTGTGCCCTCACTGCTGACTCTTCTGTGCCTGGAACAGTGGGAGCAGAGCCCGATACGCACTGCCTGAGCGCCTGCACGTATGTGCGTGTGAATGGGATGGATGAACGCATGCGTGGCATGCATGAGGGGGTTGGGTGGGCGCCTGTGTGCATGCGTGAAGGAATGGGTGGGCACCTGTGTGCATGTGTGAGAGAATGGGTGGGGGCATGCCTGCATGATGGGATGACTACAGGTTAGGACATGCTGTGCCTCTACAAGAGGCAGTAGAGAGTATGGGTTAAAAGCCCAGGCTAGAGCTAGACAGGGTTGGATCCTGGCTCGGCTGCTTATTACCTTTGTGACTTTTGACAACTCAGTTTAGTCTTATGGGCCTCAGCTTATTTATCTGCAGAATGGTTAGACCGTGTGATTCTAGCTTCGCTCAGTTCATTTGTTCTAGTCTCAGTGATGTGGGCCTAGATCCCCTCAGTAATGTTGTGCAAACAAGGTTTCGTGCTACTGGAGCCCACCAGTTTAGCCACCAGCCTCCCTAGAACCTGGGGAGGCAACAGGCTTCCCTCCGCCCAGGAGTGCTTGGAGTTGCTGCCTTAGACACCACCTTTGCCTTTGGGGCTGGGCACCCCCTGCTCCGTCCATGCAGCTGCTCCTTTGTCCCTTCCCAGTCTCCAGCATAACCTCCCCTCCAGGAAGCCTTACCGAATGCCCTTCTGAGCCCCGTTTTGCATCTTGTGCTCTTGACTGGTGACCTTGCCTCACTCACATGGGGGTGTTTGAGAAGATTTTGTTTGCTTTTTGAGAAGGACCTCGCTAGGTAGTTTAGGCTGGCCTTGAATTCACTGTGTAGGCCAGGCTGGGCTCGAACCCACAGCGATCCTTCCACCTTAGCTTCCTGAGTGCACCGCCACACCGGGTGTGAGAAGTTATTGCCTAGTTGTTGGTGTGTGTCTGTGACTCAAGGAACTGGATGGGACTGATATTTGTTGTGCAAATTCTATGCTGGTGCTAGTAGGCATGTTTGTTGTATGGCTTGTCTGAGACGCTTTGCTGAAAACATCAGGGAAGTCAATTTTACTCTGCTTTAAGAGAAAGTGAGGCGTGGCACATGCAGGAGCCCATGCGTTCCTCAGAAGCCACTTCCTTCCCCTGCCCACTCTATCTCTCTCATTTTGTTGTTTTCTGGGGCACCCTGCACATCCTGATCAGATAAAGTTATACGGATGGCAGCAAATGCAGATCTGCCTCCTGTGGAGTGTGTGCGTGCTCTCAGCAGTTTACATGCCTTATCTCAGGTCATCTTTCAGTGGTGCTGTAAGGGAGGGTCTCTTACTCCCATTTCACAGGTAGGGCCTGTGTAGTTCAGAGAAGTTAAGTAAATTGCTTCAGGTCACACAGAAAGGAAGTGGTAGAGCCAGTATTTAAAAACAAGAGAGTCTGCTATAGGTGCCTGCCAAAGTGATTTAAAACTCTCCAGTCCAAGCTGGGTGTGGTGGGGACATGCCAGTCATGCAGCACTTGGGATGCTGAGACGGGAGGATAGCAAGTTTGAGGGCAGCTTGGACTACAACATGAGACCTTTCTTAAAGCCAATCAAAACCTTCCAGTCCACCATTTCCTCCTGCCCTGCCTAAGTGTCCTCAGCGTGTGTCTGGGTGACTTCTCTGTGGATGTACGGCGCCAAGGGGCAGAGACAAGAGGGACCCATGTATTTGGTCCATCCTGAAGCCCCGCTGCAGGGAGGCAGGCGAATGACAGGCAGGTGTGGTTCTGCTCAGATTGGGAGGGTCTGTATTCCCAGACCCACTGCAGAGCGTTGCTGGTGGTGCTTCCACTGTCACATGGAAAGAAATGGACTCGGGACCAAGTGGCTTGGCTGTGACCACACAGCCAGTTGGAGAGCCAGGATCTGAGCCTGAGCAGTCGTGCCTTACAGCCCCTGCCCCTTCCCACCACTTCTCACTCCCTTCTGAGATGCTGGTGGGATGGGGGACAAACATGGGAGGTGGCAGCGGACTTGGGCTGCACTTCCACAGGGAAATGGCATCTAAGTTGAGACCCTCGAGTGCAAAGGAGAAGGGGGCTGTGAGGAGAGGTGGAAGGGCCAGGCAGAGGGTGTAGCAAGTGCCAAGGCCTGCAGGCAAGAGCGGGGACCGAAGGGTCAGAGAGCTGCTCATGCAGGTGTCTGTCTGCCTCTTCTCTGCACACTTGCAAGCACATGTTCTCTGAGTAGAGTCCATCACCAGACAGGTCCACGGAGGGCTTGCAGGGGGCCGGGGCATTCTACACTGTGCTGGGGTCCCAAGGACTGAGGTGGGACTATTAGCTCCGGGATCCGGGAAAGGCAAGGAGGCATTCAAGTACTTTCTAGGTACTGGGAGTGGCTTGGCATGCTGGCGTGGGAAGCATGAACCACCTGTGGACCAGTGCTTAGTAGGCCCTCCCCATGCCAGCTGCAGAGCCTGAGGTGCAAGCGTGTGTCAAGTTTGCAGCAGCCAGGGTCAGCAGCAGGGGCCGCCAAGGGCTGCAGGGAGCCTCCCGGGGGAGCTGTGTCTTTCCCTCTGGGCAGAGGTAGGGCTTAGAGGTTGTCTGGAGAGAAGGTGGGCACTGGATGAGAGATGGTATGAGCAGCTGTGGAGCAGGCGGCGCACACCACGGTTGCTGCAGGCCAAGGACGTGGTCATGGCCTGGAGTCTGGTCCTGGACACATGGGTCCCTGGTTTATCCCAGCATTCCCTGGGCCTTGGTGTCCCTTTCTGCACAGAGGGCATTGAGCACCTGTCAGGCATCAGTATGAGTACGAAGGGAAGTGCGAAGTGCCAGGTGCTGGGCCGCACATAGTGGGTACTCAGCCCCTTGGAACAAGCACTGCTATCAGACACTGAGCGGCAGAGCCAGACCCCAAACCAGGCCTCCACTGCCACCTCCCTGAGGGTGGGGCTTGGGGTACAGGGCAGTTGAAACTGCTCTACCCTGCCCCTCCTGATGTGCACCCTTGTTGGGGTCACCTGTGTTGAGTAACCAGAGGCCATGCCTTGCTCCCGTGGCCCATGTCGGCTCACAATGCCCTGAAGCTGCCAGGCTGGCTCTTCAGCCCCTTGGCCCTTTCACTGGCCCCAAGTGGTCCTTTCCCACCTACTTTGGGACTCCTGTCCCCAATCTGGCTAATGTTCTGCTCTGAAGCCTTGGGAAGGCCCTTGCACGTAGTAGGTGTTCTCTGAGCTGTCACACTTGCCTTTACCCCCCTGGCCTCGGAACACTGCAGTGATCGGCCATTCTTACCTATGGTGGGCGTTCACCCCTTTTAAACCATTCACTCTGGGGCCAATTATAAATAGACACATAATCGCCCCTATCTATGGAGATAAAACGTATTCTCTAGAGATGCGCCTCCTGCCCCTCCCCCCACGCTGGCACAGCTCTCCTCGCAGTTGAGGGCGATGGAAGGGATCGGTGCTCCCCTCCCTCTTCATCCATCCCTCCCCGCTCCCTGCTGCTCATCTCTCTCCACCCTGCAGAGGTGAGATCCGGCAGGGGCTGTGATGTCAGAGGCTCAGCTGATGTCACCGCCCCGGCCCTGTGACTTCACTTGCCGGCTTGGGCAGGAGGAGCTGCGAGGAGGCTGAGACCAAGAGGAGAAACTGCCCCCTCTCCTTTTCCTTCTTCATTTCCCCCTTTCCCTTCCACCCTAGCCTCAGCTGAGGAGTTGTTTTCTTTTGGGCCAGCGGGCTGTCAGGGGGTCTGGGGCAAGTGGCAGGGGAGGATGCCGCTGCAAAGGTAAGGCGTGGGGTGCCTCTCCCCGGTCGGTCGGGAAAGTTTGCTCTGGTGTGAGAGGTGTGCCTGCTGGAAGCTCCGCAGCACCGCGCCACCCTGGCCCCAGGCTCCCCGGGGGCGGGCAGGGGCCAGCTGGGCCAGGGCTGGGCCAGGCAGGGGCCTCCCAGGCGGCCTTCACTGCCTTGTCCCCATCAAAAGGCCGCAGCTGCTCGAGTGGCGGCTGCAGCTTTGAAACTGCCATAAAGAGCGATGGAGGGAGGGAGCGCGGGGGATGCTCTGAGCAGAGCTTTGCCCAGGAGGGCAGCGGAGGGGAGGGGCAAGGGGCTGCTCTGGGAGCACAGCGCCTGGGAGCAGCAGGGGTGTGAAGGGCAAGCCCCTGGGTCAGGGCCCCAGGGGCTGAGTCCCTGTCCCCTTCCCTGCCCCTGTCCCCTCCAGTCAGGCAGCCATCCATGGCCAGGACCCCAGTGGGGAGGTGCAGGGGCTAAAGGAGGCACAGAGGCTAATGGAGGTGGGGGCTCCCCCCCAATTTCTGGACACATTCTTCACCTCCAGCAGGCCATTTGTCAGCAGTGCTTGGGGACAAAGGAGGGGGCAGTGGGTGGTCCTCTGTGAGTTGGGCGATGGGCACAGAGCACAGGCCGAAGAGAAACGCCAACAATTAAGAAGCAGATCAAGGGCTCTGCTCATTCAGGATGTTGAGGGAGCCGTCATTTTGTGTGAGCGTGTGTGTGTGTGTGTGTGTGTGTGTGTGTGGTGGGAGGAAGAGAAGGGAGAATGACAGGAGAAGGATTATGACATTGTGTTGTCTCTGTTTGTGGTAAATGCAAATTTGGCACTAGTGGTTTCCCGGAAAAGCAGCAGCAAGTAACCCAGGCCAGGCCTTGGCCCAGACCCACTGAGGGAGCCCGTGCAGGGTGCTTTGGGCTTTTATTTTTCCTCCTTTTTTTCTTGCCTGGTGTGCGCGTCTTCCATTTATCTCACAGTGAAGAGCTGAAAAGAGAGAGGCCGGCATGGCGGGAGGAGCGGCCCCCTCCTGGCTGGTTTGTCAATGGCTCCTCTCCTCACAGCAGCCCTGGGGCAGCCCTCCTGTACCCCAGCCATTGCTCTGTGGCACCTGCCCCCTGCCCACGTCTCCTTGTCCCCAGCCAGGGTCATGGGTTCACCGGTCTCTTAGTCTGAGGTCTGATGGCTACTCCTGCCTGCTGGTGCTTTCCAAGAGTGCCTGGAGACACGGGCCCCGACTGAGACTGAGATGGGGCTTCTGAGATGGAAGGCCAGGGCTTGTCATGCCCCTGCTGCAGAGCTGGCCTGACCTGAGAGGGGACTGTGACTCTTCTGATGGCCCCAATGGGGCAGGGAGCATTAGTCTGTCCCTGGCTCAGGCAGGTGCAGTGACAGGAACACAGGTGTCAGTCTGTTTGGGGGCAGGTCTCTAGGGAGTGGACAGGGTGTCCCTGACTAGGGCCAGGCTCTAGCTCCGTCCAGGGGCTTGGGGATGGCAGTGGCCAGGGCCCAGCTCATCAAACTCTCAACCTCAGACTGGCTACATTCTTGTCCACTTTCCCCAGAGTCCGTGCTGCCCCTGAGGGGGCTCAGTTTCTTCTCCAAGAAGCCACCCCTGCCTTTTCCTGGGTGGGCTTAGGGTGTGCTCCTGGCCCGTACCGCATTCTCTTTCAGCTCTGACCAGACTGGTAGGTCCTTCTTCCTGTTGGGCTTTCAGGCACAGAGCCTGGGTGGGCATCTGTGGTCCCGGGGCTCTTAAGGCATTCCCTTTGGTACCTGCTTAGAGCTGAGTGTGGAGGTTTGTGCCTGGGGCTCAAGGGAAGAGATCCAGGCTTGGCAAGTCTCCTAGGAAGTGGGGCCCCCAGGGTGGAAGAGCCACGTCCTATGCCTCCAACCTAGACAGTGTGAGGGGTTCATTTCCCTTGTGAAGGCTAGTATCTGGGGGCAGGCTTGCAGCCATGCCTGTAAGAGGTGGGTGCCAGTGACGGTGTGTGAGGAGCAGCTGCCCGTGTGCACAGCCTTGGCCTTGGGCTCAGACACCCTTCTGGCCTGCAGGGCTCTGGTGCCCACAGAGGTTTGTGTGTCAGGCAGACAAGGGAGCAGGTATGGCTAGGCTCTCCCTAAGGCCAGTGTGTTGGGTCCACTGCATGCCCTGGGCTTGAATGCCTCCTGGCCAGCTGTGCTGGGAATATTAGCCCGGAGTCACAGCCAGAGTCAGCTGGTCCTGTCCCCTGAGAGCTGGCACTCAGGGACTGGAAACTCCCTCTCTTGGTGGCCTGGAGAGGTCTGGAGCAGCCAGTCCTGAGTTATATCCTACCTAGCTGCATGCTTGGGCAAGTGACTCAGCTACAATTTTATTTATTTTATTTTTTGGCGGAACTGGGGATTGAACTCAGATCCTTG
>NDGN011550537.1:3804-20985 GCA_002564285.1 Tympanoctomys barrerae | reverse complement strand
AAACTGAACAAATGCTGAAAATCAGACAATCATCTCAATAAATGCATTAAAAGTATTATAATCGAAACTCTTTTAAACATTTAACAAACTATGACACAAGGAAATTCATGCAAAAAGGGGGATACGTGAAAACCTCAACCCTAACCTCACACACAACAGCGTGTACTTTAGTGGAAGCTTTTTGAAAGGTAAAGAACAGGACACAGATGTCCACCCAGGTCGTTGCTGCTCCACACAGTGCTGGATACCTGAACAATTAGGTCAGCAAAACCAAAGATATCCAAATGGGAAAGGAAGAAGTGAAGTTGGTTTTCTTGAACGTATGACGTGATCAGATACATGGAGATCCTAAAGTCCACATACAAAAAACAAGCCCTGTGAAAACTAATGAACACATTTAAAGAAAGACCCCATGGGTCAGTGAAATGGGAATAAACTCACACATAGATTCAAATAATCTTTGATAAGAATGCCAAGAAAATGAGTGAAGAAGTGAAGGTTTTTCAAAAGTACGGTTTTGGGAAACTGAGTGTTTACATAAAAAGAAAATTGGAATCTTAGCTAAATGTGTTTTTCTAAATGTGTTTGTTATAGGGTCTGCAGGGACTTCAGGGTCTCACTATGTAGATCAGACTCATTGTGATCCTCCTGTTTTCAGCTTCCCAAGCGCTGGGATTACAGGCACACACCACTGGGCCCAGTCCCAATCGCGGTCTCAGCACACCCCGGGGGGGCTGCGGCTAGGGTTCAAATCCCAGCTGCTGGGCTCTGCTTAAGCTAAAATTAGCTAAAATTTTAAATGACTAATGAGTCTAAGAGCTAGAGAACATGAAATAACTAAAAGTTACATATATTGTCCCTTCAAATACAAAGCATTAATGCATTTTAGAAAAGAGCAACAAGGCTCAAAGAAAGATACAGTTCAATATTTCTACTCCTAGGTATTACTTAAAAGAAATGAAAATCCGCATCTGTGAAAAACTTATGTTTGAATATGCATAAAATGTCACTACAGCCTGAAACGTGGAACAACTCAGATGTCCATCATATAGTAAACAAATACACTTTCTTACATCCTCATAGTTGACTACTACTAAATGCTGGGCAGAGAAGTTGAATGACTGTTACACGACTCTCAAAAGAATTCCCAGTGATATGCCATGTTTTCCCTGTGCTTCCATTTATATAAAATTGCACAAATAATAAAATTAGACCCATAGAAAGAGATCAAAGTTTTCTGGGATCTCAAGGCTCAAAGCTTGATGGCAAAGGCCATGCAGAAAGAATGGGGAGTGACAGAAGCATCTTATGTCATGGCATTGGCAATGGCTGCGGGGCTGATTTGTCAGATTCAGTGAATTGCAAAGTCTGTACACATGTATTTGCATATTACACTTGAACAGAAAGCCCGTAGATGAAAGCAGGGTGAGCTCCTGGCTCTACTGCTTCCTGTTTATTTTAAAACCTCAAAGGCGATGGAGTAGAAGGACTCCTCCTGCCTCTTTTCTTGAGTAATGAAGTTTTGTGCTTGTGTCCTTGAGATGTCCTGCTGTCTTTGGAAGGTGCATTCTACCTTAATCCCCTGCATGCTTAGGAGACAAGAGAAGCTGCTAAGCAGTGTGGAGGTAGATTAGAACAGCCCTAGAATACAATTAGATCCTGGGTAATGCCTCAAGAGGGTCTCCAATAATTCTGTGGGTAGAAAATGCACCATAAGAACTACAGCCTAGAGATACAGGCCTTATTGTTTATTTTCTGTGGGTATAATTGTTAGTCTCTGGCTTCCCTGAAACCTCTTTGGATTTTCAAGTTGCTCTCACTCTTTTTTACTGGGGAGAACCTGAAAGTCATTCAGTTGATAAACTATCTCTACCTGCCTTCAAAAGTCTGAAGTTTCTCATTTTAGAAAATTTTATATTTCACAGATATTTTGCTGGTTATGCTTATTAAGCATTATACTTTCATCTGTTTTGTGCTTCGTGTAACATTTCCAAACCCATGCCATAGTGGTTTCAAATTTCTATGACTTTAAAATGATTCCTAATTAAATTACACTATGGGTTTTGAAAAACACCAGAAAGGAATTTAAGATAAGCTCTATAGGGTTTAGTTTCTTAAACATTATGATAAAATTCCAACGTGGAATTTATTAAAAATTTAGGGCATGTTACTTTAGAATTTCTTAAAATTTTCCTTTTCTAATATGAGAAGGGAAGGAATTTCAAAGCTGTAAATACAAATGCATCTGAATGAAAACATCTATGAAATTAGGCAATATTTCCAGTTGAAATCACTACTGGAATAATATGTTTTCCATACTCCTACACATTAAAGCCTTGTAAACAATCCTTATACCCAAGTTTGCGTCTGTGGGAAGAAACCATGGTTACGAGGAAGACTAAAACAGATGTTGTTACTCCTGGGTTTGGTGTTTTCACTCTGTATCTCCCTTTTAAATGTTTGACTGCGTTTTGGTATAGAAGGCCTGGTACCAAGGGAATACGAGGCCAGACCTGAACACAGATGTTCAAATTATAACATGAAAACATGGGAACAGTTTGGTTCCTGTCTTGGAGGCCTGGCTCGGGCTTTCCTGCTGAGAAAGCGACTTGTCCAGCCCCTGCTCTCGGGCTGAAGTGCCCACGTGCACTGTTTCTAGACTCCTGACTGAGTGGGGCCCATCCTCCACCTGGCCCTGTTGCGGAGCCCTCCACGGGGTCCTGTGGCTGGGGCCTGAGTCTGGCAGAGAATGGGGATGCGTGAGGTCCACTCGGGGCAATCATGATGCTAGACTGTGCCACATCCTCCCCAGCTGTCCCAACCAGCTGAACAGGGAGAAGCACAGATGTGTAGCCACAGAGAGCAACTCTGGGGTCTGAAGAAAGCCACTTGGGCTACGGGGCTCCGGAGCCAGCAGGCAGGTGCGACCAAAATGCAGTCAGGTGGTGCCTAAGGTGAAAGACCTGGGTCCAGGGGAAGCTGTGTGACACAGCAATGGTGTTTTCTTTCCTTCTCTTGGGAGGAGATGGTGGCCAGCCTTCCTCCCTGAGAAAGAACCACCCTGCTACATAAGACACTTAGTTTGTCCCACCTGGCCCCCACCTCATGGTTCATCCACCTGGTACAAGATGTTGGGTACAAAGAGCACAGAGAAAAAGACCCTGCAAGGCCACCTTAGCCCTCTCCACCAGGCCCAGCCTTGTGGCCCTACCAGAGACTCCTACAGCCATCAAACTGAACAGCCTTTAAACGCAAGCAACACTTCTATAAGCAGATAGTTTCCTTAATATGGCAAAACAGTGGCACCCCAGGGAAATGCCTGGTCCTCGGCCCGGCAGCGACAGAGCCATGCAGTGTGCTGGTGCAGTCAGACTTTCCACTCTGATAAAGCCGGGAGCTTCTGTGAGAGTAGTCCTGACAGCCACTGTCCTTCCCACTGAACAGACGGGGCGCAGCTCTTGCGCCTGGGCACAGTGCCTTAATTCATGGTTTATGGAATTTTTAAAAAAAAACATAAACCATTCAAATTTTTTTCTGTATTAATCAGTGGTTTCTACATATCCACAGGGATAAATAAGGCCTGCAAGCTGGCAGGAATTTTTCGTGGCACAACCACTGGTAGTTATAAACAGTAAACAAAACATAGTAACCATTCTAAGCACAAGAGATTGCTGTATCACACAGGGGATAAATCATTAGCTTAATAATTTCAGCAGTGTCTCCACAGCAAAATTAAGCCAACAGTTCCCCCTGTGGCAACAATGAAGTACTGTAATGCTAAGAAAACATCTAACCAACAAGAGAAAGCATTAGTGTACCTGCGACAGAGTTGTAAGTTTAAGTTCAGTGAATCACTGTAGAACTCTCATCTCTGGGAACCCTTGTGGAAGACGGAAGGGTCTGTCTCCAACCCGCAGTTCATTCTTGGGCCATTTAGACAAGCATAGAGGAGCTGTCCCTGTGCTCCCTGAGGTTAGGGTGGCCTGCAGGTGGGACACGACAGTGATGATACATGGCCATCCAGAAGGCAAAAAATGTCTCTCTGCTATATAAGCAGACCCTGCTCATGGGCTGAGGGGGCCAGCACAGTGCGGGGAGGGTGCAGCTTCCCCTCAGGGGCCTCTAGAGAGGTGGAGAACAACAAGAGAACAACAAAGACATTTCCGGTTCTGATCTAGGCCATATGACGCAGCCATGTGTCCTCCCTGTGAATGTTGTCAGGTGCCAAAGTTCATTGAAAAGAAATGTAGCTACTCATTTGCTCATGTTGGATGAATACACTTGGCTGTTACACATCAGCAGATAGAAGCTCTGGCAGAGGACCATCGTGGTCCTAAGGCCATACTACAACACTTTCATTTTTCATTGCGAAAGATACATAGTTCAATCATTATCTCTAAACAAGAAAGATCTTGGTAGTATACACTGTAATCCCAGCCTGCAGAGGCTGAGGCAGGAGGATCATCACCAGTAGGAGACCAGGCTGGGCTACATAGTAAGTTCACGGCCAGCTTGTACTGCATAGTGAGACTACCACAAAAAGACCAAATGAACCCAAAACAAAAGTTATGAATGGGCACAGTGTTCTTTAAAATGTTCTCAATATTGCCATTTATGTAAAGTAGCATTTTAACAGTATTTTGCATCATTTGTGATTATCTATGAAGCATATTTTATCTGCTTATATTTTGTTCTAAAAATTATAGGATTGAGTCAAGCAAAAGTTGTATTAGTTACATGAAGTTAGATTCATGAAGCTACTGGCTTGCCTGTCTTATTTAGTGGATTGAGATGATATGATTTGAACATGTAAGGGCACAATTTATGCCAGAATATACAGAGACTTTTGTAGGACAGGCAATTTAGGCGTATATGCAGTTAATCAATGAGGGTCATTTCCCCTAATCTTTGTGCTTTGTTACCAACTATACTTCAGATAAAATTGTCTTTGAGGGGGCCAGGGAGATAGCTCAGTGGAATAAGTTCTTCCCGGGCAAGCACAAGAGCCTGAGTTTGATCTCCAGTTCCACCAAAAAAAAAAAAATTGTCTTTGAAAATTCAGTGCCTCTGCTTAGACAGTTTCAACACAGATATAACCATGGTCTTTCTTTGACTATCCATTGACCCTTCATTAATCCAAAATGAGAAAATGGGATGGAAAGGTCGTCTCTCTGCAGCCTCTGGGTGGCTCTTCTCCATGAGTAACGTCAGCGATTATGTCTTTCATTTCTCTGTATGAGAGAAATGATTCATCCAGTCTACTCATTACGTTGTACATTGTAAGTGTGTGTGGAAGGTGTCTTGTGAGTGAAACAGCGAACAGACCATACTGTCCATGTCGAAGAAAGGTTAAAGCCAGACCCTAAGTGAGTCCAAAGGAGACATGGTGTCTTTGCTGCTGCGCCTTCCCTCCCTTCTCTTGATCCTTCTCCCCTTTTCACTTTCTCTCCTTTGTCTCTAACTTATCTCTTCAAAGGTCCTAGGGATGAATGCACACCTCAGTCTTAGTTCAATTTGGTGGATTCCAAGTGTTCCTCATACTTGTGACAAAGCCAAGGTCACTAATAATAGGAGACAGGAGTTCTCACTGTACTGGGCTAAGTGAGGCAGGGGGAAGGCCTGCCCATGTCCTGCTCTCAGAGGCCACAAGGCTCTCCTACCTTGAATACTCACCTGGTGAGCTGGCAGTATCTGCACAATGCCTGAGCATATCTCCGGTCATCTAGAAGAACTGAATATCAAAGTATACAAAGTAAGTTTATAGTACATCAAGAAAAATACAAAGATCCCCATTCAAAAATGGTTGAACAGACATTTCTCCAAGGAAGAAATACAAACAGCCAACAAGCGCATGCAAAGATATTTATCATCTTTAATCTACAAGAAGATTCAAATTAAAACCCATAAAAGATGCCACTTTATCTCTGCTAGGGAGACTATAATAAAAAACAAGAGCCAGAAGAGGATGGGGGAAAGCCCAGCTTCCATCCACGGCTGGTGGAAATGCGAGTGTGGAACTGTCTCTGGAGAACAGCTCAGCACGTTCATAAAACATTAAGCATAAAGTTTCTGTCTGACCAGCCACTCTCCTCCCAAGGACACACCTGTGAGAATGAAAACACACAGCCAAACACACCACTTGCAAACAGATCCTCAACCGAGCACTCCTCGGAACAGCCAGGAGGTGAAGGCGCTGCCCCTACTCTGCACAGTGGAGCTGACGAGCACGGTGAGGTACTCAGTGGAAGGCAACCCACCCAAGCCACGTGCCCAAGCCACGGGAGCGTGGCAGACCATGCAGAGGTCATCCCAAGCACAGACCCGGAAGACCAAATGGGGAGTTCCTGACTTCATGTGTACTATCTCGAGGACAATCCCTGCAGATGAAAAATAGAGAAGCATTTGTGAGGAGATGGAGACAGGGCAAGTAAGTCATGATTACCAGTAGCACAGGGCCTCATTCTGGGATAAAGAAAATGTTCTGGAGCGAGATAGCGCTGATGGTTCCACACTCCTGTAATTATGCTAAAAGCCAATTAAATGTGCATGCGAAAAGGATCAGATTTATGGTACGTAAATTATACCTCGATTTTTAAAGTAGTACAAATAACAGTAGGCATTCATACATCTCATTCTCTCTATCCATCAAAAGCTGCCAATTTCCCTTTCTTCCAGCTTTAATTCAAGGCAAGTATTCTATTATTTTAATTTTTAAAGTGATTACATTTAATATTTTATAGTTCATAAGTATCTTTAAAACTGTTATAATTGTAAGAATCTATACCCTAGCTACAGAAAAATGCATGTCTAGCGTTTTATGATCAAAGCAATATTGTTAATTTTTTTTTCTCCTTAAACATCCTTTCAAAACTCTTTTTGAAGCACATAGTAATCACATCTGTCTCAGGTGAGCAGTGTGACAGTTCAATACAGGAGTACAATACCTACAGATCAAGGCAGAATAATTCAAGTTTCCATGGCCTTATCATTAGTGTGATTGGAGACGCCAAACTTCTTTCTCCCAGGCACATGTGAAGTACAAGCAGTAAGAAATTCCTTGAACAGCAGCCTCTCCCTCCGCTCCCTCCTGCAGAACACTAGACCACCTATCTGCATCTGAATGCAGTACCTGACATTGACCCCTGTCCTGCCCTCTCGCTGTGCCTAGAGGTGCCTCACGTGCTTGAGAAGTAAGGTCAACTACAGGAGTCCAGAAGATGTCTGAGGCTTGGCCCCAATGCACAGCTTCCTTCAATCCCATGAGCACTTTTCTGGGAACATACCCAGCCCTTGGGATCTACGGAGCTCCCCAGATCTCTCTGCAGAAAATCTGAAAGAAAAAGACGTACCCATGAGTGTTCTGTGTCTGACAGTGGGACACCAGCTGGAGGCTGAGCTCAATCAATGCTGCCTGCCTGAAAGGTGGCACTGAAGACACTGGTGGAGTGAGAATAATGAGAGCAAGTTCTTTTGTTCAATGGGAAGTGGAGAAAATACAACATAGTAGATTATCTGATGACTGAAGTCAAGTGTCATGTGTCCCCTCTTCCTGAGGGTGACCTGCCTGCTTCCTGTGACCTGCGAGTGCTGCTGTGTCCCTGCCTCTCGAAGCTCTAAGTGTTTTTCCTTCCTCATCTTCCACTTTCTGCTTCTGCTTCACCCAAATGTCCTGCAAGCCCAGCTTAGAAACTTCACACCAGCTCCCACTGAACTGTCTGCTGGACAGTTGGGCTTGGGAGTCTAACTCTGACCAGGAAGTGAACCCCAGTTACTCGTGTTACAGTGGCCAAACCAAGGGCCAGCGGTCTTTCCCCTTTCTACTGCTGCTCATCAAAATGCATATTTCGGCCAAACAAAACAGTCTGCTGTATATACTAGGGCCCGTGTAGGTCACAGCCGGTGACCTTCAGGTAAACTAGTCCAATAGATCCTCTCTGAAACATGTTTCTGTGGCCCTGTTCCTTGGGTCACTGTGCCCAAAATTTGATCTTCAGACATTTTTAATATCACATTTTATAGGTTTATCGTTGCCTTTATATTTTCTGCTGCCATTATTATTAGACAGAGCCCATTTTCTGGTTCTAACAACAGGCATAAAATAATTGATTGAAATTTAGGTGGTGCACACTTGTAATCCCAGTACTAGGGAGGCTGAGGCAGGAGGATCACTGCAAGAGACTATCCTAGGCATGCAGCAAGTTCAAGGCCAGCCTGCAGTACATAGCAAGAACGTGTCTCAAAAAAAACAAGTATTCAATCACTTCTAATAGGCTATATCTGGTTATCTCGTTAGACGCTGACAAACTCAAAGCCCTGATGTTACTCCCTGGACTGTGAAGGCAAAGAAGGAAAAGTTCTCCCCATTGGCACTCTAGCTACTTGAGTTGAATGTGCAGAGCTTTTTCATGACTTCCTCTGATTTAAACCTCTATTTCAACATGATTTAAGCTTAATAATATTTAGCAGACCAAGGCAAGGCTGATGTCTGCCCGCCACAGCAGGGCTGGCGATGCACTCTGTGCTCTGAATCATCCTGATGCCCGGCTGACCCTTGCACTCTTCCCCTGCTCTCTGGGTGCAGCCTGTGTGCTTCAGAGTCCAGCCCCACAGTGTGTGCTCCGCCCTGCTTCACCCTCTTCCTGGCCATGTCCATTCTAGACTCTACATGTCTTTCCCAGCCTGTCATCTTGGCCATGCTGAGACCTAGCTTCACTCCACTCCTGAGTGTCAGACTGGAATCTTGCTCAGGTACAAGTCCCTGTGTGTTTGAGCCTTTAGAGTTTTAGGGTACAGCCATGAGTGAGGTTGATGTGGTTAGAAAACCAGGCCCTGGGCCCGAAGTCCATGCGCCTTTCCTGAATGCTTGCTTTATGTTTAGCATGCAACCAACTCCCTAGCTCCTAAATTATGAAATTCCACACTCTCGCCTTACCTCCTTCCCGCCTGACCTCCTCCCCGCCTGAGCCATCCAAGGAACAATTCGATTCCATTTAGAAACACTGTGTTTACTGAATGGCACAGAGCTAAGACGCCTCAGGGGTTACAGAGGTAAATAAGATTCTCTCCCTGCCCTCGCCTCATGATGCATAAGAGTAGGATTCTTATGTGCACAGCTTGAAACTGTGAGATTAAAGAGAAGTTTGTGCCTAATTGGAATGGAAGAGAGATCCAATTAAATTCTTGCAAAGTAGTATAATTTGGAAGCTGAATGCATCGCAAGCTGTGTTGATGCTGTAGNGGAGCGCAATGAAACACAAGCCCCCCTTGTCGGTATTCTAAGAATCCCTCTGGACGGCTTTTTGCACGGCATTTCAGAAAGTGGTTTTTAGTTTTATAATCTAAGCAAGCACTGCTATTATCGTTTCAACTCCGATTTTTCATAATCTTCTACAGTGCAGTGTAAATACATTAAAGGGAACTGCCAAAGCTGGTGTTGAGACAGAAACTGAGCTAGCTTCGGAGCAGAAGGACGAGGTGACAGCGCGCTGGGAAGTAGGCCAGCCACCAACGCTCCCTTCGGAAAGCGCCCTCAGCAAACTCGGGGTGGGGGGACGCATAAAGCAACTTCAAAGCAAATATATGGGGAACATAATTGTAAACGTGAAAGGTCCATAAGTGCCGCCCCCTTTGGGGAAATTTGTTTTGAGTTATTTGAGTTTGAATATATGCGACGCCTCCAGGAATAACACTTGTCTCATGTGAAATGCAAGCGCCCCGCGCTTAGCTTTATTTCCCACAGACGTGCCTTCCAGTCCCCACAGTTTAGTCAGAAAAGCGTCCTTATTGTCCCGCACGCCCTCTGCCAAGGAAACCAGCCCGCCGCCACTCCGTTTCTTCTGCTCCTCTTCCTGTCTTAAACATCTTCCTCCTTCCTGCCCACTAAAGCAAACACACGCCGCCTTTCAAACGCCGCTCCAGCGCCGCTTCTCCGCAGACCCGCGGCTGCCCCCGAGAGCCCGGGACTCCACACTTGGACCGGACCTCGGAGATTATCTCGTGCAAATGTGTTCCGGCCAC
This sequence comes from Tympanoctomys barrerae, assembly GCA_002564285.1. NCBI lineage: Eukaryota > Metazoa > Chordata > Mammalia > Rodentia > Octodontidae > Tympanoctomys > Tympanoctomys barrerae. The sequence goes on along the minus strand of NDGN011550537.1, from coordinate 10,968 downwards.
AGGGCACAGAGACGCCCAGGAGCCTTTGGAAAGAGGGTGAGCAAAGGGAGGAGGAGGGAGGAGGGCGCAGCGGCGGCGTCCGGCTCTCAGCGGCTTCGCGGCCAAGTTCTGCACCCTGCCCACCACACTGGCTTGCTCACTCGCTGGGCTTGAACGACGGTTTCCAGGACTGCGGGGAGCAGAGAGCCACAGCTCAATGCGACCGCGGGGAAGGGACGGCTGGCAAGTTCGATGGCTCCCGCGGGACCGGACAGCCCAGGGGCAGAGCTAGGCCCTCGCGAGCGCCCCACACTGCGCCCGGCCCGCTGACCTCTTTCCGTTGCTCCGCGGGGAAATCCTGCGCGCTTCCCGTGGGCGTTGGGGGCCTGTGCTCACGCCTCCGGGACTTGTCCTAGGTCCTAGAAGCTTCTAGGGCTGCTGCGGGCCAGCGCAGGCGCCACACACCCCACCCTGGTTGCTCCGAGCCCCGAAGAGCTGACGTTTCTGGTTCATGGAGCAAAGAAAGGAAAAGAGCACCCAGAAATCCCACTCCGGACGTGGACTGAGACGCTGGAGTCGCGTCCTTCGCAGAAGTCCTTATTAAAGGTGACACGTGCGGTAGCCAGTGGAGCTGTATTTTCACAGAAAAACAAAAACAAAAAATCTGTCTTTCTGCCCTCCTTTGTGTTTTTACTCTCACCACGCTTACAAAGTTAGGCTTCATCAGCTGGTTAAACTGCGCTCCACGACCTTCCGTGTCCAGCCCTCGTGAGCCACGCGTGAGGCGCTTTCACTACCACGTGTTAGCAAGACAGACAGACCCTCTGGTCTTCTTTTTGTAACTAGAAACAGCTCCTGAACTCCCATGAGCTCCCTCTAGCTGTGCGTGGGCCGGTCACCTGTGCGAGGCAGGGGTGCGCGGGGCTGGCTGCCTGTGTGGGAACCTGCGGGCTTGGTGCGCGGAGTCCCAAGGCGAGGTGCGCTTCTGCGCTGTTCGCTGTGTCTACCGTCATAAATGGATCTGGCTCTCAAATCTTCTATCCTAAAGTGTGTGTGTTGGGGGGAGTGTCCTCGGGAATGCTCTAGGCCTGGGCAGCAGGAACGCTCTTGTGGGCGCCACGTTTTAAGCGCCTACCTCGTCCACTCCACGTGGAGGGCCCCGTTAGCGCGTGGCCACCTAGCCTCTGCTGGCCCTCTAGATCGTGGTCTGGGTCCTCAGGGCCTTAGAATTCTTGTCTCAACTCTTGCTGAGTCTGTCGCTGTGGCCTGAGTGGCTTCTTGAACTTAAGACTACACTGCTAATGTTGGCAGCGTACCCCAAGGTCTAGAGGGGCCCTGGAATGGCTGTCGGCAGGGGGCAGAGCAGGCAGGAGGGACGTCGGGTGTGGCCTGAGCCAGCGGGTGGAGCACCTGAGCTGTGCACGGCTGGGGCGTGTCCTCTGTGGTGGCTACCGGGACTTAGCACAAGGGCGTAACTCACACCTGCCCTTTAAGGTTGACATGGTAGGAGACAGACCATGTTGCATTTAACAGTCTGTGGCTTGGCGTATGCATTTCAAATGCTTAACATAGGGTGTGTGGTCCTCCGTTTGCATCCTTACTTTAGGACCTATGAATTTTAGCGAAAGACCTGGGTCTTGTGCATCTCAAGTCAGACTAACTTCCAGCTCCTTCCCTGTTTTCTCCTTAAAGCGCCTCTCTTGCACACACAACTTAAGACCTCAGTCCCTAAGTTACAGTCCTCCTGCTCTCGCTCTCCCCTTAGCAAGCAGCCCTGCTGCCCTTCAGTTACCGGCTGAAGGTCTGGGACGTCCTCTTCAACTTCTGTCTTCCCTAACCTTAAAGATCCAATCAGAGATTAAACATACTCTCTATCTGAGAAGGGCTCACTCCACCTTCTGCCTTCATGCATCAGCATTGAGCGCTTTCATTTTAACAGTCAACTACTTCACCTCCTTAATCTGTGGCCCACACAGCCACCAGAAAAGTCACACTCACCCTGCTCTCCTGGGCCCCAATCGTGCACCATTTTCTAAAAGACTTCCTTGGCACCATGCCTGACTCTTCTCATGACGGTCTCAGCCTACCCCGCTAACCTTAGTTCCTTCCCACAGCAGCGCTCTTCCTTGCTTTCTGTAGGCCTTGTACATGCGCCCCCAGCCAGTCCTGACTGCTGCCTGGTCCCACACTAGTGGAGACTTTGTAAATTGCCATAAACTTCCTCATGCACGTACCTCTGCCCGACCTCCTCTTTCTATCTCAACTGCTCTTGCTTCTACTGCTATCAAACTTCATTTACCTTTTCCACTGCCATTTCCTCAGGAAGCTGGCCAGAATCACGCCACCGAAGCCATGCTTCTCCTGTGCTGGCATAACATGTACGTGTTCCAATTTAGTGGCACACTTTCTGACCCTTTTGTACCTTATGTATAAAAGTCTCTCCCTTAAATACACATTCCTGATATGCAGAGACTGCACTCATTTTTGTATATTGCTTCTACCTCATATTTGCATATTGCCTCACATATAGTAGGGTTTTTTTTTAAATTTTTAATTTCTGTGCCAAATTTAAAGTACAAAATTGTTTTAGTAAAAACAAATGACATGACATATTCACCTGAAAGGGGCTGGAGGATTTCTTTGTTCTATCCTAGCCCAGTCTGCGCCCTTGAACGTTCACTTTGTCACAAGAGTCTAGGATTTCCCTTCCCAGAGGGCTCTGGGTGCCTCCAAAAGCCACAGCAGTGGATGGCGGCCAGCCAGGAAGCCCTGCGGAAAGGCAGCCCAGCCCAGCAAGGTCATTAGAGAGACAGGTGCAGGCTGGGTCCAGACTCAGCCACCTGTGCAGCCTGTTTTCAGTGGTGACTCAGCGTGTGCCCCTTATCAGCCTCCTTAGATGGAGGACTTCTGGAGTCTCAGGGTTTTCCACGCTCAGCTCCTCCAATTTTCAGTCATCTGTTGTGACACAGCGTGATGTTCTCTGTGTTTATAGTAAGTCTCCTGGGACATTTACGGATCTGTCTCGTATTTTCCCTCCAATCATTTTGAAAATCATGGCATGAATCTGCGATCAAAGGATTCAAAATAGGCTGCTTAATTTTCTGTCCTGAGGTTTCTGCATCCTCTTGGTTTGGGGATCTGATGAGCTACACTGAAGGGTTCCTGAGTGACAGACAGGTGGCCACGAGTCAGTCAGGTCTAAAGAGCTCCAGGTCACTACAGAACAGAGGCCATGACAGCTCAGAAAGACGTGGGGGCATATCATCTCACTCATTCTGCTTGTAATCCTGCTGGCTTCATCTCTCCTCCTAATACTAAATAATGATTCCCAAGCTTATCTATCATAAGATCACAAGATTAGGATGCATGTGTGCTTCTGACATTTTAAAAAAATTTTATTAGTACATGTTTACTGATTACATTCATTCTGCGAAACTGGTACATGTACATAAGACCCTACTTCTTTTTTTCCTTTCCCCTCCACCCCTTTAAAAATATTTTTTTGGCCAGCGTCAGATTTATTTATTTCATGAGTACTTATCAGGTTAATTATTAATGCATACAGATGAACAACTAGACTACCACACCAAAAAACATATGAAACACATAAAATGTGTTTTTGTATACAAAAACAAGGTATACTTTTCAATACCTTGTTCATTCTGGATTGCAATAACTTTTTTCTTTCTCCTCCTTTTCCATTTTCTGGCTTTTAGTTTGGACTTTATTTACATACAGGAAGTCCCCAACTTACAAACAAGCTCTGTTCCGGGAGAATGTTTGTAAGTAGGATCTCTTGGTGAGTCAGAAAAAGTGAGTCTTTTACACCAGTAGACAATGTAAAGCATAAAAACGCTTCACATGATCTTGTCCTTTAGAATTGTGGCAATGGCACAGTGATTCATGTTACATGAATGAGTGACATCTACCATCTTTCCGCCCGGGCCAATCTCTCAATTACTCTTACTTTTGTTTCCATGGCTGCTGTGCTGCGCTCCTAGCAGGCCCTCACATCACACATGACACCGCTTCTCCTGTGCTTCCCGCCCTCCCGGGCTCTGACTGAGCACTTCGCTGTGGGCACCCAACAGCACGATGGTAGCAATGTGCCAGAGACGTGGGAGCTAATTCCAGGGTTTGCTCACATCTACGCACGTTTATAACGCGAGGTCCATTCGCATCTGGAAAGCTCGCAACTCAATTGTTAGTAAGTTGAGGACTTACTCTATCGATGGACATATAAGCCACTTCCAGGATGTAGCTGTTTTGCATGTAGTGCTGTATTAATTTACACTTCCACCAACGATGCTTTAAAGGTTTTCCACTTGCAGCTTTTCCAGAATTTGGTGTCTACTGGTGCCTTGATGATGACCATTCTTTCTGGAGCAAGAGGGAATCTCAGCATTGTTTTAATTTGATTTAAAGATGATGAATAGTTTTCAGGTACTTACTGGCCATTTGTAGTTCTTCTTCTGGAAAGTGTCTATTCATTTTTACTGCCCATTTTTTCGATTAGGTCTTTTTTTGGAAGAGTTCTAATTTTTTGAGCTCTTTGTATATTCTAGGTATCAGCCCTGTGTCCAAGGAGCAGCTAGCAATTCCCCCCATTTTGTAGGCTTTATCTTTATTCTGTTGGTTAATTTCTTCATTGTACAGAAACCTTTTAATATATCATCACATTTTGGTTGATTCTTTGTGTCATGTCTCATGCAATTAGAATTGCCTTCAAAAAGTTTTTGCCTGTGCTTGTCTTCTAGAGTTTTGCCTTCTAGCAGTTTGTTTCTGTCTCAATATCTAGGTCTTTCTTCCAGTTTGATTTTACTTTAGTTCATGGTGAAAGATGGAGGTCTAACCTCAACCTTTTGTATGGATATAGCCAGTTTCCCTGGTACCATTTGTTGAAGAGGCTGGTTTTTCTCCAGTGTATATTTTTGTTCCTTTTGTTGAAGATCAGATTTTTTTTAATATGCCTGAGGTTAGAATACGATTTTCTTTTGTTTTGCTTTTTTGGGGGATGGACTTGCTACATAATTCAGACTGACCTTGAACTGGGTGGCCTAGGCTGACCACAGAGTTGCAGGACTCCTCCTGGCTCTGCCTGCTGAGTGCTAGGAGCACAGGCTACACCACCACGCCCAGCCTTAGCATTTTATGTAACAAGTTTCATGAAGTTGATGGACTCTCTTCTGCTCCCAGTTTGTTGAATATTTTTATCACAAAAGGATGCTGAATGCTGTCAATTATTGTTCTAATTTGTTTTTAAAGCCCTCTTCAAATCTAACAGTATAAATGCAACTGTTTTAGAGACATGCACACTTATACTCACGCACTTACCAACTCATCGGTACTCTCTACAGAGAAGAGTTTGGTTTGGCCAGCACACCTGCCCCCATTTGTGAAAGCCGAGCCCTTCTTTCCTGACAGTGTGACCTCCTGTGGCACAGCTGACATCGTCATTGGAAAGAGACCAGGCCAGGAGCTCCCGCATGCCGGGCTCACTTGGCGTCACAAGTCCTTGTGGCTACCTTGCCCTAAGCTTGCAGGTGCCACTCACAGAGCCCAAGTACTACCAGACGGAGAAGGCAAGAAATCTCCTAAGGCTCTTGTTGCCTGTGATTTGAAACCAAAGATATTCAAGATGAAGTTAAGAGCTATAAGCATACATACGTGTTATTGGCAGAATAAGCTTTCTGTGTCAACAAAAGAGTACAGTTTTCCTACCGCAGGTTAATAGATTCGAAAGTCAGTAGGCCTTTCGTGAAAGTAATTAAGAAAAATGAAGGCAGAAACAAATCCAGTCTTTTCAGAACATTTCGCCTTTAAAACAGCTTTCTGTAAAATCACCTTAAATGAAACACAAGCTCACTCTGATTCTGAGTTCAGTGAAGTCAAATGTAACTTGAAAACATCTTTCATTTCTATAGCTACTTTATTATATTTATACAAGACTACAAAAAATTAATTGGGTGATTTCAGTGAGTCGGCTGTCACATATATTATGAGGTCTGTGTGCATGCATTATGAAGCATGCTGACTGGAAGGTCGGCCTCACCGACTCATGCAGCCGAGATTTCTAGAAGAGACCTAATGAGCCTAGGCACACTCACTTAAATAAACCTGCAGGAGGAGAAGTGGCCTATGACCTAAAAGAACCTCTCTGTTAGGCCAAGGAGATGATGAAGTACTTGAAGTCACAGCCCCTCCGTGTGGTGGGCAACCACGCTGCCAAGGCACGCGCGCCCAATCAGCAGAGCTAGCGGGTGACTGGGAGAAAGCCAGGCTCCAAAAATTCACCTCACATTATACATCAGCTGAAAAACAGGGAGAAGTACTTTATCCAGGTAAAATTTAAGAAGGCGTGCATCTGACTGCTCAATAGCGGAGCTGTCCCTTCATTCTACTTGCCGACCTGTACAGATTCAGCTCACAGAGGGGTAGAGCTGGGGAGCAGCAGCGTTGGGAAAGCTTCAAAATAACCTCTTGAGTACATGGAGGAGTGAAGGAGAGTCAGGCCAAGAAGCACGTGAGCCTCCTGGCCTTGCGGCTCCATCGCTTGCCAGGTGGGCTGCACTGTGCAGATGACTGGACCGCCTGAAGCCCCGGTGCTGTCATCTGCAAAAGGAGGATGATATGTACTCCCCACTGAGGAGGTGGTGTAAGCTTAGGTGAAGCAAAACAGAAGGCGATACCCCATAACCCCCACCCCCCGAAACATTGCTTTTTACACTTGTTAAAGTTCTCAGGGTAAGCGATAGAATCTGATTCGGGTTAAATCAAACAGGAGAGTGAAGAACTGCAGGGTATCAGTAGCTTTAGGAGGCTGAGGGTGCAGCTCGCTGGGATCACACTTACTCAGCATGCGCAAGGCCCTGGGTTCAATGGCCAGCAAAACACACACACACACACACACACACACACACACACACACACACAGTAAATATCACTAACTTTAGAGAATTGACTGAAAGTGAAGACAGATTCTGAGCAGGAAACCAAGACGAGCAGGTGATGAGCCTCTGCGTCCTTAGGACCCGGCGGGTGGCACCTTGCTAGCTGTAAGAAAAAGCATCATGCAGTACCAGGAAGCACTTCAGGAATCAGCTTTAATATCAAGACAAGTCCATTCTATATTTCTTCTTCTTCTTCTTCTTCTTCTTCTTCTTCTTCTTCTTCTTCTTCTTCTTC
>NDGN011550534.1:22991-43307 GCA_002564285.1 Tympanoctomys barrerae | reverse complement strand
TTTCTTTCTTTCTTTCTTTCTTTCTTTCTTTCTTTTCTTTTCTTTTCTTTTCTTTTCTTTCTCCACGTGAATGCCCACAGAATTCAAGGGTACACATTTTTTAACTAAAGGAAATCATTTGAATAGATGTCTGTTTGGGTTTATGAACAATGAACACACAGAAAATCCCCTGAAAGCTTTATGCTTCTTACAACTCACCACTGTGTTCCACAACTCCATGCCAAGACAATCATATCTACACTTATTAAAAGAATGAAGTGTGTGCTGAAGAAAGGTTCGCAAGTATCACAATAGCACAAAGGAAGCCTCTCAGGGAGGTGGAGACCTTCTGAAGGTCACACATCCAGGGAGGACAAGGCCCAACTTTGGCCCCCTGCCTTACACAAAGCATACAGAAGTGACCACTTGGCTGAGGCTCGCCAAATGCACGTTCAGTCGTTCCATGCTGTGCGATGGGGGTGGGGGGCATGAGGGTGAGCTGCGAAATTCTCACTGCAGCTCATGAAGTGGGTGGGCCAGAGGGGCACCACACGCTTCCCTCAGCATCGTCACAGTCCTGACTCTGCACCCCAGGGCCATCCAAAGGGAGGGAGCTTGCCCCTGGCCTGACCCTGCAGTTGATTGAGCAGGACTCAGCCGGCCTCACCCCAGCCCAAGCTCATCCTAGTCCCACCACTGGACCATTTCCTTCATGTGGTGGTTTCCTGCTTTTCCTTTTCCGAGGTGGTTGTCCAGACTTGTAAACTATACTAGTAGCATGAGTTCATAACTGCATAGTTTATTAGTCTGTTAGGGCTGCCATAACAAAGTGCCATAGACTGTGTTACATAACCGAAATTTATTTTCCCACAGTTATAGAGGCTGTAGACCTGAGGTAAGGGGTCAACACGGCTGATGTCTCCTGAGGCCTTCTCCTCGGCTTGTATATAGCTGTCTTTTCCCTAAGCCCTGAAAGGTCGTGTGCGTGTGTGTGCGCGTGCGCTTCTGAGTTTCTTCATATAGATACAGCAGACTGATCGGATTAGGGCCCGCCCCCATGACCTCATTTTGTTTTAATCACCCCTTAGAGGGCTCGTCTCAAAATGCAGTCCTGTACTGAGATGCCACAAGCTAGGACTTCAACCTAGGCACTGGAGAAGGGGATAATTAGTACTACGGTGCCTTTTTCTTGTGGAAAATCTATACATACAAAGAGCTGATTAGAAAAGTCTAGTTCCCATATGTATTCAAATCAACATTCTTTGATTTTTCGTCTTTGTTTTTATGTCTGAGACAGGGTCTTGCTCTGTAGTTCAGGACGGTCTTGAATTTGACATTGTAGTCCAAGTTGGCCTTGAAGTCCCCATCCCCTTGTTTGTTTCCTAGGTGCTGGCTTTAAATTATCATTCTTCACCAGGTATGAACTGTTAAACACAATAAACCTGTTAATGTGTCCTTAAAGTGAGCTTTAAGAAAGAGACGGGGGTGGTTGGGTGGCAAGATGGTGGCTGTGAGTCTGTGGCTGGTGACTTGGCGTGGGGGAAACTTGGCAGGGATCCTCCTTGGCCAGGAAAGATTGCAGATCCACCCAAGGACTTGAAGAAACCATGTGGAAAGAAATGCTTCTTTGAGAAAGAGACAGGGGCCTGGCCACAGAACTCCGGGCCTGCGTTGCTGTGCCCATCTCTTCTGGAACCCACAGCCACTCCATGGTGCCCCTTTCCCCAAACAACCCAAGTCTGCTCCTTCTGATGACAGTACCTGAGGTGTCCCCATCATGTGGGGCACTGACATTTGGGACTGGAGAGCCTGGCAGCATAGTGAATATTGAAATTTTTAAACAAGGCAAGAATTCAAACCACCCAACTGGTGGGCAACTCATACCTAAAAGCCTTTTTCCTTTGCTCTTGGCTTCCTCTTCCTGAGCAGGAAAGCAAACTGCAGCTCTCCAGGGCCTATTTTGTTTTGATTTGATTTTTATACTGAAGGGCGAGTAGAAACTGGACCACGCCCTGAACGTGTTGAGGCGAGGAAGTAGAGCCGAAGGTGCTGGCTGCCATCCGGCAAGGGCAGGCACACCTGGGCCATCCTGGGACCTGTGTTGGCTTGGCAGGTGTGCTGCCTCTCCCTGGCCTGCTTCCCTGGGCAGGCAGGGAGGAAAGGGCTGGCTCTATCTTCTACCTTTGAGTGCTGACTGAAGGCAAGAGCCTAGAGATTCGTAAGATAGCTCCCCACTTCTTGCAGTCACTAATTCATTCCACCAAAACAAGCATGCACTCACCAAGCCCTGGACAGACACAGCGGGGATAGCACTCCCATGGTACTGTCATTCTGCAGGATGAGAGAGTGCAGTGGTTGGCACTGTGTGTGCATTCTGGATCGGGCTGCTTGGGAGCTCCACTAGGAACTCACTAGGTCATCAGGACAGCCACTTAGTGGTGGGGGATGGGGCGGGGGGGTTGGTCCTCAGCACTTGCTGTCATGCAGGGTAGGAAGAGGCCTCTGCATTTTAGGAGAAAACAGAACTTAAGTGTGGGTTTCCCTCTTTGGGGACTGGCTTGTCTTGTACTTTCCATTTCTGAAGTGGAATTAAGAACAATTCCCCTTGTTTCCAGTTTCTTTGCCAGCAAGGTCTCAGAGGGAGTCACAGACGCCCTGAAGACTAGGTAGTGTTTAGGGATGCTCTCTCCAGAAAAACCACACAACATTGGGCTGCACGTCAGGTAGTTGGGATCATCCCTTTCCATGAAAGCCGATCTATGGACCTGGGGTAAGAAGCTTGGTTTTCTAGCAGGATTTTTTCAGTTCAGGCTGTCAACCATTACTGGGTCCTTAGAGGGTCATTCCCCCAGTTTAGAGGGGAATGGTCACTTATTTAATGAAATAGAACACAACAGAAATATCAGAGTGCAACAGATAAATAATATGTTTGGGAAGTACAAAAATTCCTGTCTCAATACCACTGTGCTTAAGGCCTGGGAGCTAGCTGTGCTGATCTGTAGCACCGAAGAGCCTGCATTCCAGGCACCCACATCCAGCCCTGTTTGAGGTCTGTGAGGCTGCCCCAGCCTACGGCTGCGTGTTCGGGGCCGGGCACCAGCCCAGTTCACATAGAACATTCCTTCAGGCCAGAGCCTCCCCCTACAGTGTGCTCACACTGTTCTCCCACGCCACAGCTGTGGACCTCGTCCCCCCACGATGATGGTCTTGCAGTTGTCATTTATTGAGTGCAGTTTTGTCCTGGACATGAGGTTTTGCAGAATTTCCCATTTCTAATGCTCACACAACATTACAAGGAAGACTGTCTATTATTATTGTGCTGTTATTGTCAGAAGTGTACAAATAAGAAAGAAGAGGCTCAGAGACGAGCTCAGGCTTCTGTTCTCACTGAAAGCTAGGACTTAACCTGGTTAATGTCATAGTGTGGTAGAAAGGCCACATTCTGTGGTTCAGAGTCCAAAGACTAACTAGCAAGGTCCAACTACGCCATTTGCTAACCTGAAATCCCTGAACCTTAATTTATTCTAAAGTTATAAATAGGCTCTCACTATGGTAAGCAACAGCTGAGACTGTTGTCTGATGCATTCTCTGAAACCTGCAAAGTACAGGCAGATGTGTCATTTATTTTCGTGACCTTCTCACCATGCAAAGGTCAGGACCCTGACTGCTTTCTTCCCTTCCCCCTACTTCTCAACACACCTTCCAGTTTCACATCAAATATTTGTCAGTTGATTTCTACTAAAGGAAAAAATGATACTTATTATTCTCTCTGCTAACATAGCAAGCTTTGGGGGATAAAAGTATGTTTAAGTAATATACAAAAGCACTTCACGACATCTGTCCTTAAAAGGTTTAATAGAGAAAAACCCTGAGAGAGGAGAGAGAGAGAGAGAGAGAGAGAGAGAGAGAGAGAATGAATAAGCCTACGTGCCATTTTCAGACCACCTCTGCCATCATTTTTAGGTTACCATGGGTCCCACCTTTAAAAGCAGCAGTATGACTCAGCAAGACAAAATAATGTGGGTGTCATTTAACTAGAGTTTCTCAATTGTTTTGTTCTTTGTTTTGCATTTAAAAGCATAGATGGCTTCTCCTTAAAGCATCCTGGATGAGGGCAAGTAAAAAAGTTCCAATTACAGGGAGCTTGGGACAGCTGATCAAGTCACTACCTCTCCTCAGATCTCTGGGCTCAGTACCTTCTTATTTAATTATTCAACACATTTAGCTACAATCAACTGGGTAGGACAATTTGTACTTGCAACAGCTCTTAAAACAGTAATTTGGACCATGCCATTCAGAGCGGGCAGATTTCAGTGTGTCCTTGAGGACAGTGAGAAGTATGTACCGTCCCATCCAGGAAGCTAACTGTGCCACCGCCATGTGCATTTGAAACCTGCGGACCAAGCCCAGTAGCGCGGTGCTGCCGGCAGCCTCACCATCTGTGTGCCGCCACGTCCTAAACTGTGCCATACTGCAAGGTAAAATGGTCAGCTGCTGTGGGTGAGCTTTCGGAGAGGCGTGTCATATGGAGATGAGATTTTGGCCGCTTGGTTATTTGAGCTCCAAATGCATCGAGAAAGCAGTGATCCTTAAGGTCACTGTTCTTATGGGTCGCTTACAGCAAGCTTTCCTAGCTCCTTTCCACTTGTGGAGAGCCACCACTGTTAGGCTTCTTTGCCCTGTCCCCAGCCTTCATTAAAAGCCAGCATATACACAAAAAGCACCCCCCCCCGTGATATCATAAATATTATTCAGGTTTTGCAATAATAGCCCTAAGTAAGATCTTAATAAACAATACCTGCCTGCTTCTTGGTAGGCAATTTTTTTTTTGGTTCAAATATAAAGGAATATCTTTAATTTTATTTCTCCTACTCACCACATGTGTTCTGCAGGCCCCTAAATTCTTTTCTCAGAGGAGGCTGGGGACTGAGGAGCCACACCAAGCACCTCTTTGAGTTGCCACAACAGTGTTAATATTACATCTTTCGTAATACACTGGTTCTGTCTGAAATAGGACAGGGGTTGTTTGTGACTACATTTGGGAGCATGAGTGGGAAACAAAGACCTTTCAGTGGCTTATGTGGCCTTCAGGCTATTCCAGCTCAGTCCAGCTGCCCCCTAAAGTGTCCATGGCTGAAGAAGCAAAGCCAGGGGTGCTAAGCAGCAGGCTGCTTGATCTGGGGAAGAACAATGGCCCTACAGCCAGGCACAATGGTGGCGCTCTGTTCCAGGAAGGCTCACAGTGCACAGAGGAAGGAGTGTGGAGAGGCCTGGCAGGGCCCCCAGCTTAGCAGCGAACATCAGCTCTGCCTCTTCAGATATACAAATCCCTGTGAGAATTACAATGGCCCAAAAAGCCCTGAGGGTGGGAGCGAGGAAATAACAATGTTCTACAGGAAGTACAGGTTCCAGATTCTGTCATCTCTGCGTCTAAAGGCTGCGGCTGCCTTTTAGGGTTGGCTAGCCAGCCAGATATAAGGTAGTGATGGATGCAAGGGCAGTAGTTTTCTAGGATTCCAGGAATCCTAGAAAAATGCTTAGTAGTGTTCAAAAACAGTAAGTTGTCAGTTGCATAAATTGAATAATAAAATTAGCATGGATGTAAAGCATGCTTGCAATTGCTTGTGAACACATTTTTAAAAATTAACTTGAACATTCATCTTTCAGTCATCCTTCATTACTTTTGTCTTGTGGCAGAAAGATCTGGAAACTTCCAGTATAACTTTGTGCATACCATCAGTGGTTATTAAAGTAGTTTGAAAATTGGTGTGATAATATATACCTGTTATTCCAGCACTCTGCGAGACCGAGGATCACAGTTCAAGCCCAGCCTCGAAAACTTAGTGAAATCCTGTCTCGAAATTAAAAATAACATAAAAAAGGGCTCAGCACAAAAGTCCCAGATCCAATCTCCAATACTGCAACAATAAATAAAGTTTTGTACCTTGATCTGTTCTAGGTCTTGGTATTTTAAGATTGTAGGGTGAATTAATGCTCATAGCTTATAGTTGAGTTTATAGTTAAGATAGATGGTCTGTAGCTAGCGTTGCACAGAGAAGTCTACACTCTAGCCTGGCTGACCACATGGCCTCAGGCAAAGGAGCTCACATTCCCAGGTAAGGTGATGCGGCAACAATTCAAGCTAATTCACTAAAGTGTTGTGCCAGTTGGCTTACAAGAGCCCGTAAATGAGCAAAATTCCCGAATCCTAAATGTGGAGCTTCCCGACTCCTACAGAAGTGCAGTGCAGTGAAGCAGCCTGAGCTGGCAGCGCCTTCCCACCCGCACTGCCACACGCACTCCCAGAGCTGCGCCTTGCGCAGCCTGCTCAGGCTCCAGTCCCCTTATCCACAGCAAGGGGAAGGCTGCTAACAATCAGGAGCTGGCTTTGGTTGCAAATCATGGAAAGCCCTAGTCTCTGAAGAGTCATTAAAACCATTAACGATGGTCTCTCCATTTTGAATTTTGAAATTGAGATTTCAGATCAAAGTGCAGAGAAGGGGGAAGAGGCAATGGGAGAAGCCCCCTGGGGTGATTCCTGAACAGTGTTTGAACTTGGTTTTTCAGTTTGTTATACGTTAGAAACCTACCGTGCTATCCTTTAGATACAGCCCATAATTCACCACAACACATTTATCTCAGGAAAGACCTTAAGAAAGGCTGGTTCCCAGGAAGGATGCTACCGAGAAGCATACTTAAGCAGCATGTAATTGTGCAGATATGAAATTCTGCCATCTTTGCTGGTCATGAAAATCTCAGTCTTCTTGGGAGCTAAGCAAGGTACAAATCATCCCAAAGATAAAGATGTTAGATATAAAAGTATTTGAAATTCTTTTTTTACCCTGTTCTTCCATTTTATTTAAAATATATGATATATACTTGTTTAAGGATATCCAATTAAAATCTAACTGTATATTGGAAGATCAAAAATAATTGCTATAGACCATAGACTGCCAGATCCATTAGGAAGATGGGAGTATCTTATAGCTGATAAAATGACTCACACAGCCCCAAATACCCAAAAAATGAAAATTTACAACTTCATCTGAAAAATTCCCAAGTTGGGTGACTCCTTCATCTACCAAAAAAAAAAAGTGTTGAAATATTTTTTCATTGAAGGAGTCTTCCACTAGATGAAATTGTACACTAGGTGAAATTCCACAGGAAATTTACCAAATGTGGTTTACTCTAAGGTCTCTATAAGCCTGTGATAAATCCTACCTGAACTAAGAAAATACATAAAAATGTTCATTAGAGCTATAGCGAATGAAAAAAGATCTATCCTAACTTGTAAGTGCTTGTTAGTAGAAGTCATTTACATTGTTTTCTTCCTAATTTAAATTTATTGATGGCTCTAGACAGGCGCCCGTACACACGCCACCATCAAAATGCCTGTACAGTCTCGCTTCCGCTACCTTTCAGAAGTGATTTTTAAAATTCTTTCCAATGATACTTAAATAATTTTCATTAAACTTAAAATTTTGTAAAAGGATATGAAGGAAACTTGATGTACCTTTTTAAAAATAACTAAGCACAACTTACCAAAAAAAAAAAAAAGAAAAAGAAAGAAAAGAAAAGCTTGACTTTACCTTTGGGTGTATTTCAGTAATTCTCCTGAAGAGTTACTTCAAAGGATTCACATGCTTTGTAGGAATGCAGAACGGTACCACTGCTTTGAAATGAGGTTTGACAATTCCTTATAAATCTATATTTTGAAGGAATCTGTGTTTACTGTATGACGGCACTCCTAGATATGTACCAAAGATATTAAAAAGTTATGTTTATATAAAAAAGGAGGCTTTACCTCTTTAAAAATCCACCCTAATCTGTCCAGTGCTTTGCATTTCCGTGTCACCCACTAGGAGATCCAAGTCAGCTACAGTGTTCTGCCAGCTGCAATTCCTGATTTCTCCGTCACAAGCCTTATTTTTGCATGGTCATACTGACTTAAAAACATAAAAATGATCCAACCACTTTCTTACACAAAATCCTTCCCTTTCTGTAGTGCCTAAGCATGAAATCAAAACCTTAGATTTCCTTACCATCCAATCACCATTTAAATCTTGATCTGCAAAGATTTATTTGTACTCTATCAGCCGTTTCTTCCAGCTAAAATGTAACCTCTATGACAGTAGAGGTCGAGGATCATCCTGCTTTGATTTCTGAGGTCCAAGCAGGGCACCTAGCACATCACACTCACACTCAGTAAATCCTGGCTGACAAATGTTGATCTGACCAGCACAGCGCTTAAGTCTTGATTTCTTTATGGAGTAGGAATACTTGTGGGCAGAATAAATGAACCAGGTGGGACTTAAGCTTACCTAGTCAGGCCCCACTTTGTTCCTAGCGCTCTCCACCTTGCTCCCTTCCCCTCTCGGTACTAAGGATGGATGCAGGGCCTTGGGCATGCTAGCTAGGTAGGCACCCCACTGAGGAGCTACATCCCAGCTTTTTCTTTTAAAAAAAACCTTTGACTAAGCCTAAATTGCCCATGCTGGGCCAGAGCATTCGATCCTGCTGCTTTAACCTTTGTAGACTTACAGGTATCAATAGATTTTGTTTCCCAATCTCAAAACATAAAAATAAACATTTTAGGCCATCCCTATACAATGCTTTTTACTGCTACTAATATGGCACTTCAGGAGGGTGTGCTGCAGTCATGCTGCCTCCAAAGTGCAGCGCTTCTCCCAGAAAGAGCAACAGGGCCACAGCACAAGCTCCATCCTGGCGGCTCACTCACACCAAGCACGCACTTAACACTGATTAATATCAGAGTTAAAAGCAGGTCTTAGGTGGATTCAAGACCTAGGGTCAAGGAACTGCAGAAGAAAGTATTTCCTAATGTTATTTAAAGACCTGTCCACAAATGAACTGCAAACAATACACAGGGCGGACACTGACTCGTTGAGACAGGGCCCCTCCCACTGGCTGCAAGCAGCTGAGGCCTGGCGGTGACCGTGCTAGCAACATCTCATGCTAACAGTCATTTTTTTTTTTTTTTTTTTTTTACTTACAGGAGCTCACAAGTAAGTTTCAATAAAGAATTTTAGGAAAAGATCCTTTTATAATGTATTTTATTAAATAAATTCTCCCTACTAAAGTCTTTCAATTATTTAAATATTTAAATTCTCCATGCTTTGTGCAGATCTACTCTTATTTTCCATATTCAAAGAATTCCATTTCAGAAGATCTTCTAAGGCACTTCCTTCCAATGCATGCTGTCTGTTAACTTTTAAGAGAAAATGGTAATGGCAATTACTAGATACAACCACAGGACCTACAGAGTAGAGATTTCAAATGGTTCCCTTTCCACAAACATATGGGCATATTTTCATCCTTGGGATATAAACTGAATGAATTTCATTACCTAAAAGGAATTTAGAGACTCTGTCTTGTTACACATGGGTGGGGGTGGCTGAGCATGTACACTGGGGGAGGATATAGGGGGGCTCGAACAGAGGCAAAACAGCTTTATTCGTATCTCTTTGACTGGATGGAAAGATGGTTTTGTCTGTTCAGGTGACACAGAAAGGTGAAAACAACAGATCTCAATTATGTCTTACTTCAAATATCAAAGGTCAGAAAGAGGTCTACAAACCTGGTTGCTCTTGAGACTGTGTATGCACGTGTACTTAAGAGGGTCTGCTTTAATTCCATATGGGTTTTCCCATAGACAGGTTTCTGGCATCGAGTTCTGGTCTGCAGGACACCAGAGCGCCTTTGTGTCCCTGGCTGACACTACAGCATTGTGTTTTTCTACCCATTATCCAAGGATAAATGACCTAGATACTGTGCCTATTAAAGCCTCCTTTTCATTTGCCCTTTTGTTTTCGGTGTACTACACTATCACATGCTGCACACATTTCTAAGTATTCTCAGTCTCAGATGCTCTTCTGGGACAGCAATAGAGCGTTTTCCTGTGCTTCTGTTGAGATATCTGACAGAGCCTCTGTGAAGATAATACAAGTCTTCCCTTTCCATCTAGGCTTGAAGATAATCAGTTTAGTGTATTACTAACAGCAGCTAATCTAGTATAAGAGGCTATAGCAAAAAACTATACAAAAGCCAGAATGCTGTACTTGCATCTATTGCGAATACAAAAAATAGAGTGAACACCAGTTCCCCTACATACTACATTCTATAATTACATCTCTGCATATCATGGGTCACTTTTATTAAAAGCATCATTACTACAGTTGGCAGCAATTTACATTTTATCTTACATGATAGCAGTTTTCAAAGAAAAAATAAAAGAACATCACAACAAAGAAAAACAATACATTTACAAAGTCATGTCTGTAAACTTCAAGGCTAGTTTAGAGCTGAGGTAATGCTGTTTTAGCTTTGTGGCTAAAGTAACAAAGTCCTTTAATTTAAAAAAGGTACCTGATTCTCACTTCTCTCACTCTTTATTTATTCTTCTCTTTATTTTGTTTATACCAGTGCATTACAAGACCACGAGATAATGGAACTGTCGTTCTGTCTGGCAAAAACCCTCCCAGTAGGTTAATTTTCCAAAGGGACCCTTCACATTCAACAGCTGCCTTATTATTGCTGCGCCTCGGGAAGAGACGTTCACACTAACGTGGGGATTGTCAGAGTGTGTGGATGTGTGTGTACAAACAAGTGCGGGAACCCCCTACAGTCAGAAAGGGACAAATGAGCAAGTATATGTATGGTAAATTTCATCTTGACCTTCACAGCAAAAAATTAAAAGTTAAAATTAAAAAATTAAATATATAACTTCATATTTCCTTGAGCGGCACTTCCTTCCATTAGTGCCGCTCAGTTACAAATTGCTCTTCATTATAATACCAGTGGTACCAAAGGAAAAGAAGCAGAGCATTATGTAAGTTTCCTTAAAAAGACATGATCACCTCTCAAATTTCATCTCTCCTAGGGATAATAAATAATGCACTGCACAATACTTAATGACCAAGATACCTTTTGACACACCTGTATAACATGACTTGGACTTTTTTTTTTTTTGCTACACTATGTTACAGAACAGCTTATAAAACTAGGTATGAACATTAACTGTGAGTGTAAACAGTAGGACTACCACTTGTCAAAAGTTTTAAACACTTTAACTGGAACTGGTACTGGTTATTCATCATTTTCATTGTTTTCTATTTCATCCCCCCCATCAAGTGAGTCTAGCTCTTCACCCTGTGCTATTTCGTCTTCGAGGATGGAGGACTCTGCAGTCTTGTCGAGGCTCTCCTCAGCATCACTGCCTTCAAGGTTATCTGCATCTTTAAAGGGGCCTCCCTCAGCCTTGTCAGCAGCCTTTTCCTCACTGGAGCCCACGGCATTCTGGAGTCCTGTCAGTGCTGGGAAGCCAGGCAGCGTCAATCCCCCCAGTCCTGGAGGTAGAAACATGGATGGGTAGAAGAGGCCTGGGGCCATGGTGGAGAGGAGGAAAGGGTTGAAGGCTAGTGGGTTGGAGGGCAATCCAGCCGGGGCAGTAGCAGCACCAACAGATCCATTTGCAGAGTCAGTAGCAGAAACAGCATCTGTGCTTTTCTCAGAGTCTTTGTTCTCCTCTCCATTCTCATTTGCTTTCTCGTCTACTTTTGAAGTGCCGTCTTCCGGTTCTCCTTGACTAGAAGCAGTAGTGGTGTTTCCAGTAGCAGCTGAGAGAGGGTTATTCAACAGCCCGCCGAGTCCAAACACGTTAGGCAGGCCTGCCATTCCTGGCAGCATCAGGGGCAGCACGGCAGCAGGGTTCTTAGCATCACCTCCGGCAGCGGCAGCTGTTGCCAGTCCTGGAGGGAAGCCCATGAGGCCTGCCAGCTGGAGAGACTGGAGACTCTGCAGATTCTGAAGGCTCGTCAGGTCCACCCCAGCAAACAGGCTGTTCACCAGCAGAGGATTGATTCCCGAAGTGGAGGCGACAGCGGCAGCGGCCGCAGCTGCTCGGGCAATTTCGCTCTTGGGCCTTCTTCCTCTTCTGCTTGCTCCTTCTCCCCGCACCACAGGTCCAGTGAGAAGACGGTCAAACATCGACTCCGGAACAAAGCCCTAAGGAAAGGGAAAGGCAAACAATGGTGGTGAAGACTGTGTGTGAAAATTTAGTTTCTATTTTGGCCTCTGAAACTTCCATGCCCCATGGAAATGATTTTGCTTCTGAAAGCTGAATGATAGAGGTTGGGAGCTAGCCTGGGTGGAGCATCCAGTAGGAAAAGAAAACAGACAAAAATTCAAAAATGAAACAAATGAACAAACTAGAACAAAAAGCTGGATGATAAAACTATTAAAAGGAAACATTCGGGGAGATGGCTCAGTGGAATAAGCGCTTCCCTGTCAAGTGCAAGGGCCTGAGTTCAATCCCCGGTTCTGCCAATTAAAAAAAAAAAAAAGGAAACATTGCATGCCTAGTATAATTTCCATACACTGATGTGTTCTTTTGTATATTTCAAAAATGTCAGAGTAGGAAAAAAGTAATAGAAAAATAGGGGAAATTTAATTACAGTTTACTTATCTGTTCTATATTTATGCCAAACATCTTCCTATGGATGTTGACAAGTCAATTCTTAATTTCAAAAACTTGAAAACAACCTGGAAACTCTTTAGTAGGGTTTGAACTAACACAGGGGATCCACCCATGCAAAACCAGACTTCCAAGACACAGCCCTCCCTGCCTGTGGGTGAGCTGCAATATGATGAATGACAGACGCTGTCTCAGAGGATTCCATGCTGTACACTTCCTCTTTATATTATCTTTCCCAAAAGACAAAACTTCCTGGATGGGAAGCAGGGCCAAAGCCATCAGGGGCTCAGGGTGCTGGGAGAGGACACTACAAAGAGGCTGAGGTGTCATGGGGGGAGCACCACTCTAGCCACAGTGGCAGTTCACCAGACTGTGTGTGTGTTTGGACTGACAGGATTTTAAACCAAAAGGAAAAAGTCTATTTATTGCATAATTTAAACAAAAATAATCAGCATGTCATTTAAAAAGAAACCAATAACAAAAAAAGTTAGGCAGAACTGCTGCATTATTTACATATGTCAGCAAAGATATCAGAATTAATGATGTTGGGGGCTGGGGAGATGGCTCAATAGAATAAGCACTTGCCTGGCAAGTGTAAGGGCCTGAGTTCAATCCCCGGTTCCACCAAAAAAAAAAAAGAATTAATGATGTTGCTGATCTTAACTAGCACAAACATGACCACACAGGTGAGCTGTAAGAAAGGTTACCTGGAATCCATCTCCAAGGCAAGGAATGCATATTTCTATACAATTTTTTAAAGTCAGAGCTGACGAATTCACTTCAGACTAACAATGTACTGATGTAAGAAATTATATATTTACAATGTGTGAAATGATGTATGAAAATAATGTGTTATGTCAAATTTTAAAACCTAAACTAAGTTACAACTGAATAATTAATACCAATAGAAAATAAAGAAAAACTCAAGAAAACAAGTTTGGAACTTGTATGACAGACACACAGTTTCTACTTACAGACTGCTTAACTATTTCAGTCCAGTCTGGTGCAACTGCAAATTCAGGGTTTTCTTCCAGCCACCTCGGTAGATCCTTCATTGGCGGTGCCATGGCTCCACCCATCTGGGAACAGGCATTTGATGAAGATTAAAGACCCACTCAGTCTTCCCTCCCTACTCTCCTCACCTCTCCTTTCCTCATCCTGTCTGTCTGTCTGTCTGTCTGTCTGTCTGTCCGGCCATCCACCTACCTACACATATTATAGAAAAAACAGGATTCTTTCTCCTTATTTTTTATTTTTTTATTTTTTTGGCGGAACTGGGGATTGAACTCTGGCGCTTGCCCTTGCCAGGCAAGCGCTTATTCTACTGAGCCATCTCCCCAACCCCTCTTTCTCCTTATTAACGATGTCAGGATAAAGCAATATTTTTCTAGGGTAAGAAATCATATATTGACCAATTTCATTACCCAATATTTACCTTCTTCCCATTTCGTTTATTGACAACAGGCACCCTTTCTTCTCCTGTCAAAGTGTTTATATCCAACTTATTAGGATTTCGACATCTATGTCTTTTCTGTTTCGGTTTTTGAAATGAGGAAAAGAGCACATCTGCATTCTTCTGCAAAAGAAAAATAAGTATTTAGTAAAACTGTACTTAGTACTGAGTCTTTACTATATGGATAAGGAGAACAATTGAGCACTTTCAATTTTTATGAAGGTTTCAAAAATCATTTTAACAGAGTACTTTTCTTCGGAAGGATCTCCACCCCGACCCCATCAAGGAACCAAACACACATGTAGACTGAAAATTTAGTTAATCAATAATTCTACTCAAAAGTTCCCTTCAACTGGCCAGTGAGATAGCTCAGTGGACTAAGTACCTGCTTTGGCAAGTGCAGGGACCAGGGTTGAATTCTGGGTCTCACAGGTCATGCTGGCCCCAATCCAGGGGCACAATGAGCTGGAAACTAAGTCCAGGCATGGAGGTATGCTCCTGTAATCCCAGTGCTAGGAAGGCTGAAAATAGGATCACTATGAGTCTGAGCTATGTAGTGAGACACTGTAACAAATGCATTTTAAAAAGAGAGAAAATAAAGGTTCCCTTCAAAAGTATAACCAAATCATAATATTTTTGATTTTTTGAGATAGGGTCTCATTATGCAGTGCAGGTTGGCTTTGAACTCACAGTAATACTATGGCCTTAGCCTTCCAAATGGTGGGATTACAAGTATGTACCATCTGCCTGGCTTCATATTTTTAAAGGAAGCTTTTATAGTGCCTTTATTAATTTCTAATCAGTGACATGAATGAACAGAGATGATATACAATTTGGAGAAAGGAGATTTTTGTCCATGTGAATAATAGTATCTCTTTGGGGGAAAAGTGATAGGACATCTGGTAGCAAGGATGCTGGGAAGGATTCAATAAAAACCACAAAATCCTACATGTCAGCTGAAAAGAAAAATCAATTACATAGTAAAGGAAATAAAAGATGTATTTTTTCAGCCAGCGAATAGTTTATACGACCAATCACTTGGCGATATTGACTGTCTAATGCTTAATAAAAATAACACAAGAGTTGGTAGTACTTAATAAAATCTTAGGCCAAATTAATTGGTCAACCCACTCTTACCACTCCTGTTTAATATAGTTCTGGAAACATTAAACAGAGCACTTAGACAAGAGAAAGAAATAAAAGGAACAACGATTGGAAAGGTAGAGGTGAAGTCATTATTTACAGATAACATTATACTCTACATAGAAGACCCCAAAAACTCCAAGAGTCTTGTAGATTTAATAATTAAATCCAGTAGCATAGCAGGATACAAAATCAACACTTAAATATGAATAGCATTTCTATACATAAACAATGAGTGTACTGAGAGAAATCATGGAAACCATGCCTTTTACAGCAACACTCAAAACAAAGAAATATTTAGGAATCAATCTCACAAACGAAGTAAAAGATTTATACAGGGAAAATTATAGTACTCTGAAAAAAAGATATTGAAGAGGATTTCAGAAAATGGAAATCCTTGATCCTGGATAGGAAGAACCAACATGATAAAAATAGCCATACTCCCAAAATTGTTATACAAATTCAATTCAATCCCAAATAAAATATTATTAGTATTCCTCATAGGTCTAGAGAAAACATTCCTGAAATTCATTTAGAACCTGAAGAGACCTAGAATAGCCAAAGCAATCCTGGGCAACAAAGAAATGGCAGGACTCATCACAATCCCTGGCTTGAAATTATACTGCAAAGCTACTGTGATAAAATCAGCATGGTTACTGAGATGCACAACCAGCTACTATTATGCTAACATACAAATTTACAGTAGAAAAGTATGAGTTTTTTTAACCCAGTGTTATGTCCCTGTGGATATTAAAAGAAGTCAACTAATTTACTTGTCCCATTTTTACTTCTGTAATTTTGGTATAGCTAAAAATTCAGAATATAATCAGGTGTGGTGGTACATGCCTGTAATCCCAGCACTTGGGAAGCTGAGAGAAGAGGATTGCTATTAGTTCAAGGCCAGCCTGGGCTACATAATGGGATCAAGGCCAGTGTGAGCTACATAGTGAGACCTTGTCTCAAAAAAAATTCAGAATTTAGTTTTTAAAATTTCCAATTCCTTTTTAAATTTTTCATTTTTATTACTACATGCTTGCTTATTTTTCTGTTTCCTTCCCTTCCACAACCTCCTCCACCAACTGCCTTTGAACTGACTTCCTGATGTTATTTTCAAGTAAGATGGTGAATCTGATATGGTTGTTGCCTGTATTTAATACATAAATATATATATATAACACATAAATATATATATAAATATACAGTGTAAATACCATAGTGTAAAAATATACATATTGAACTTGAAAAAAAATAAATAAAAAATAAAATCAGCATAGTACTGACAAAAAAAAAAATAGACCTGAGGATTGGTGGAAAAGATTATAAGATGCACAAACAATTACAAACACACTCAGCCACCTTATCTTTGATAAGGGGCTAAACATGTTCACTGGAAGAAACATAGCCTCTTTAATAAATGGTGCTACAAAAACTGGTTTTCTTCACACTGAAGGCTTAAAATAGACCCCTGCCTATAGCCATGCACAAAACTACAGTCAAAATAGATCAAAGACTTAAATATTAAACTGAAACACTAATATTCTGGAGGACAAAGTGGTAGAAATCTTAATGACACAGGTAGGTAGAGAGTACATGAACAAAAATCAAACGGCACAGGAAATACTTCAAAGGATCAACAATTGGGAGCTCACCTTTTTGAACAGTTTCTGCATGTCAAAAGAAATCACCAACACAATAAAACGAAAACCCATGAATTGAGAAAAAATTATAGCCAGCTGTCCCTCAAACAAAAGACTTCTATCTGGAACATATAAAGAATTAAAAAAAAAAAAATCAGGCCCCCAAAATTCAAAGATCCAGTCTAAAACTTGGCATCTGAGATGAATATACACTTCACAAATGAAGAAATACAAATGGCAAGCAAATATATGAAAAAATGTTCATCATCATCAGTCATTCAAGACATACAAATTAAAACAATGCTGAGATTCTATCTCATCCCAGAAAGAATGGCTATCACCAAAAAGTCTATCAATAACAAATGCTGGAGAGGTGGTGGAGAAAAAGGAACCCTTCTTCCCTGTTGGTGGGATTGCAGACTGGCGCAACCACAATGGAAATCAGTGTGGCGGTTCCTCAAAAAGCTAGGATTAGAAGTCAAGCCAGCTGTCCCCCTCCTGGGTATTTTTCCAAGAGAACTGAGATCATCATCGTTCCACAGCAAAATATGTGCACCTACCTTTAGAGCAGCGCAATTTGTGATAGCTAATCCTGGAAACAGCCCAGTGCCCATCAGCTGAGGGATGGATAGACAAGAGGTGGTATTTTTACACACTGGAGTATTATTTCACTATAAAAAATTCAAGGCTTTTTAGGTAAATGGGTGCAACTGTACTGGTAAGTAAAATAAATCAGACCCACATGT
Organism: Tympanoctomys barrerae; assembly: GCA_002564285.1. Lineage (NCBI taxonomy): Eukaryota > Metazoa > Chordata > Mammalia > Rodentia > Octodontidae > Tympanoctomys > Tympanoctomys barrerae. Next base: position 25,856 of record NDGN011550534.1, on the reverse strand, counting down.
GCAAACATCGTTTTCTCTCTCTAGTGTGAGAACCTGAAAGAGTAAATAAAATCTGAAAGGTACAATAGATACTGTGTAAAGGAAAGAATCTGTTCAATGAGAAGGAAAACTGGGATGAAAAAAAAGAAGGAAAAAAGATGTATTTATGTATATATGCAGGAGAGTTTGCAAAATTGTACTCCTGATTTCTGTTGGTCTATTGAAAGGAGCAATGCTTAATTTTTTTAAATTTTTCTTTCCTTTTAATTTCTTATAACTTTCTTTTTGTTGTTGTTTTGTTCTTTTTTTTTTAAACCAGTTTTGCAGGCTTATATCTGATAACCTAAACCCAATCAAATTGCATGGGAAATAACTTCAAAGAATCAATAACTGGGATCTCACCTTTTTGAAAAACATAGCAAGTCAGGCAAGGCTACATGCGTTCAGACACTAATGTGAACTTAACTTATTTGAAGATAACATCAAGTAATACAGCAACCATTGCTGAATTCTTATTAATGTGTTTAATGAAATTTTGAAATTCATCTCAGATGTCCAGTTTTGGATTGGGTCTTTGAATGTTGGCAGGCTTATTTTTAAAAAATTCTTTATATGTTCTAGATAGAAGTTTTTTGTCTGAGGTACAGTTGGCTATAATTTTTTCTCAATTTGTGGGGTTTTTTCTTTTCTTTTTCTTTCTTTCTTTTCTTTTCTTTTCTTTCTTTTTTTTTTTTTTTTACCACTTTGTATTCTTTAAAAAAATAAAATTCTGAAAAAAAAATTAAGTGGTCAAATTTCCAGAGTAATAGCATTACAGCACTTTGGGCTGGCCAAGCCTTTCCCGAAGTTTAGGGAAAAGTGCATTTGACTCTGTTATGCCAGTCATGGGCCACCTGGAAGCCACATAATGTGAGGAAAAATGAAAGAAGTCACGCCTGTCAGGTGGGAAAGGAAAATGAGCCACAGACATCTTCTGGTAACTTTGTAAGACTGTCCTGCAGCAGGACAGACCTACAAGGTGCAGACACAGCAAAAAAATGCTCAAGACCAAAAGACATTCAAACAAAAGGCAGAGAAGAATCAGTTGCCAGTGATGCCCATGTTAGATGAGAATGAAGTAGACTGGTGCAGTACAAACTCTGTGGTACTTACTGGTACATAACTTGGCATATCAACAGTGTAAGTAGGATGCAGCTTTAGCCACTCAACTAAATCCTTGTTTTTAGGAGCATCTTCCCCCACCAATCTTGTTCCATCTTCAAGATTTATCACAGGCATCCGTGTGTCTGGGTCCAGCTGTCCAGGAGAAGGAATGTTTCTTATTGGTGGAGTCTCCATATCTTCTTCAAAAGCTTTGGTCACCTCAGCATCTTCCTGCAGAAATTTTACAATGGCCTGAATTCTCAAGAGGAAGAGAGATTCTAACAATGCCCTGTCCCAAGAAAATACTCCTAGGATCTTTCACTAGAAAGGGAAAAAAGTTACTTCAAACAATGGCAATTTTGGAATGGCTATCAAATTACAAAGATACTTTTACATTATTCTTCACAATGTACAATTAGTAATCAGGTAGGATAAAGTCTGGCAAGGCTACATGCTTTCAGATACTAAGCGAGTCACTAGGACAAAAATATGCAAGGTGTGGTCAATATCTGAGCTGGATATGCATGAAATTCAGTCTTTCATTTCCTCCTGAGGAATCCCTGTACGATGTTTCAAAACCACTTTGTTGGTGGGAGGTTTTTGTGTTATGGATATGTGGGAAACTGGGAAGAACAGTTCAGGTGCAAGGCAATATTCTACTGTCATACAGCAGTTGGAACTTAATTGTTCTTTCCATCTCCAGACACTCATCTCTCAACTCCCAGGGCTTTGTCTTCTCCTGCCATAACACTGCAACCTTCATGACGCCAGTCCCAACACTTCCACCCAGCTTTCATACTCATACACTGGACTGAGTTTTCTAAAATGCAGCTCTGTCCAGCTCAAAAAACTTACATCACATCATTCTCCTACATCAACTACTTTCACGTGGTCTCTGGCACCTTCAGGGTAAATCTGAGTTCTGTATAGCATTCAAGGTCTTCCACAGTTTGCACCCTACCTCCTCTCCAAGTTCGTATCTACTGAGTTCTGCCTATTCCCTGAATTCCCCAGCCAAAACCTTTCAGTTCACCAGACAGAGAGGCCCCCACTTGCCTTAGGCATCCTACTCCAACATGATCTTCAAAACTTAACCAAGTATGATCATCTCTAGGGAATTTCCCCATCTCTTCCTTCCTCTACTCCCAGCCTTCCTTTGCGCTCATGAAGTACCCCAGGCACGACTTGATCATATACAACTATGATACAGCATTACATGTTGAGCCTCCTTTATCTGAAATGTGTGGAACCAGAAATGTTTCAGACTTTGAATTTTCTGAATGCTGGAATAGTTGCATATACATTAGGTGATAGCTTGGGGGAAGAACTCACATTGAAACACAACACTTATTTGTTTCATATACACCTTCTATGCATAGTCTATGCACCAAAATTTTATGCAATATTTTTACTTTCTACTGTGACCTTTCACATGAGGTCAGGTGTTACAGTTTCTATTTTTAATGTCATATCAGCACTCAAAGTTTCAGATTTTGAGCCATTTGGGAGTTCTGATTCTTTTTTAGGATGAGTAGAGACATTCAACACATATTTATCTGTCACCAAGGGGGCCAGGGAGATGGCTCAGTGAAATAAGTGTTTCCCTGGTAAGCTCAAGGGCCTGAGTTCAATCCCCAGTTCCGGGGGGGTGGGGGGAGTGTGTAATTCATTGGTTGGGGGTGGGGGGCTGGGGAGATGGCTCAGTAGAATAAGCGCTTCCCTGGCAAGCACAAGGGCCTGAGT
>NDGN011550534.1:4735-22941 GCA_002564285.1 Tympanoctomys barrerae | reverse complement strand
GGAGATGGCTCAGTAGAATAAGCGCTTCCCTGGCAAGCACAAGGGCCTGAGTTCAGTCCCCAGTTCTGAAAAAAAAAAAAAAAACCCACATATTTATCTTTCACCCCACACTGCATGTTCGTTCCCTACTGCAAGCCCTTGTCCTGTCAGGCTGTTACTCTTCATATCCTAGTGCCTGACACAGAAAACATGAGCAGTTTCCATGCTACAGTTGGAGCATCCTTACTTTTCATGGCAGCATGAAATGCCCTCCAGTTAGGGTGGTAACGAAATGGAAGCCCTTAGGGTATGCTGTTTCCCACCCTACTGGCACATTTCTCCAACACTCAGTTTATTTACACTTCAACCAGCAGTTTCTTCGTATTTTACCCACATGCACACCAAATGGGTAATCCCCAAATTCCAAAATTAGACATTTAAAAAAATCTTTAAGAATGCATTCTCCAACATCTACTGGCAGTTTTCTCATGCTTGAGCTGCACTGTTAGTAAACATAACTGTAGAAAAAGAAAAATTCAATAAATCTTGGCCAGAAGTTAAAAATAAATGAAGTGAATGAAGTTAGGTCCATGATTAATTCAAAGTACATACAATTTTACAAAAGAAAAATAGCACCTGACTTGCATTATTAATTTCTGACACCTGATCCATGGGTGTGTATTCCTCATGATGCACACACTACCCATGACAGGAAATGAAGGTAAATGTCAAGTTGTAGGAACCCTGCAATTTGCTGAAGTACAAGCAGAAGAGGTATTTTTTAGTATACAAAGTCTATCAAAGTGCTAGATAGTTTTATGCAGTAAAGCTGTACTGTAGTGATACAACTGTCTGAAGGCCACACCCCTTAGAAATGGAACACCCAGTAAGTCACAGCTGATGCACTGTAAACTGTATTTGTGTAAAGTTCTAGAAACTCTATGAGCAACAACTATAGCCATTATTACAACTACTATACTGCTAATCAATTTTGAAAGTTGCTCTTAATCTCCTGGATACTTCTGTTTTAATCAGATTCCACCAAGAGATAAATCTACCTTATCTTTTCTCAATCATGTGTTTCCCTAACTTTTTGTGTTATTAGGCCTTCTCTAGCTTGAAGAAACAGAAAGTGAGCAAGTAATAAAAGGGAAGGCATACACAGAAATGTGTTGAAACAACTGTCTTCCCTTAGTCTCAAATTTTAACAATTCCTAAATTGCCCCATGGCCTATGGAAAAATTCAGAGTGGCCAGCTTAAGTGTGGCTTTATCAACTAGGGTTTCACCTTGATAGGTTCAGGGTATTGAGCATGAATGAGCCTCTTAGAAGACACTATATGGAATGATATAATGGGAGTTCTTGGGCTAAAGTCCTTGCTATCAGTAAATAAGATGCCACAGTTTTGGATGGCACGGTTGAAGGGAATAAGGGAAAAAAATATTTTGATTATACTGTACTCATTTCCTTTGAGTTGAAAAGGGAAGTAAGAATTCCACTGGCCCATATATTCCATTCAAACCTGGACTAGCAAAGGCGCAGCTCCAATTTTTTAAACATCCAGTTACAGAAGTTGGAGCATTCATAGTTACTAGGTTTGCACAGGAACACAAATCTTTGGTCTGAAACTAAACATATATAATAACTGAATACTTGCAAGGCACAATACCTTTAAGAACAAAAGCTTTATTCACCTCAAGGGCTCAGAGATTAACAATTCTAGGCTCAAAAAAATATTTCTGTCTTGAGATGTTCTTCTGAAAGCAATCAATAAATCAGAACCCTGGGGTGAATAAATCCTTAAACTATACTAGGTTCAGGCCAAGTGATCTGTATCCATGATCAACACAATTATCCAGCTCAGTACCGGGACTGTTCACTGTAATTCTACTTCTTTGGTGGAAGAAGCCAATTTCAACATTATGCTGCTAAGAGGGATGAGCGCTGTGACCACTGCTAGGTTGCTGGCTCTCAACATGGGCATATACAACAGAAGTGAGACCCCCAACTTACGGTACTCAATGGCGTCCGTTTGTGGCTCATGAACAGCAGATCAAGGCCCTCCACGTTTTTCCTCCTCCCCCGTCTTCTCTTCATGGGAGGCTCTCCATCCACAAGGGAGCCATTGAGCAGGTGCCTGGTGGGTGTGCGCGACAAGCCTGCTTGGAGCAGTTCCATTTGAGTCTTAAAGGCATCAGACACTGGTGTTGATACAGTAGGCAAGATAAACTTTGAAGTAAGAGATGAAAAATTTGAGGTAGAACTTGTTGCCTCTCTTGAGGCCTTTGATAAATCTACAACTTTTTCTTGTCCATTTTCTGAGACCACCTGAGACTCTCGCAGCTGGGCAACCATCTCCATGAGATTTCGCCTCTTGGCAGCTCTTTCAGCTTCAATTTCAATCTTTCTCCGTCGCCGCCGCCGCTGGCGAGGGATGGAGAGATTGAGGGCATCTTCCTATTGAAAATTCCAAAAGAACAGAGTCACAGCGAGCCAAACTCCAGCTGCCTCAGGGGCTGGCATCAGAAACAGGAACATAAAGTTTAACAAATTAATCATTCATGACCAGATACCAGCAATCACATACAGCATTTCCAGCTACTTGGGAGGTTGAGGAGGGAGGATCCTGGAGCCCAGGAGTTAGAGGCCAATCTGGGCAACACAGGGAGACCTCATCTCAAAGAAACAAGAAACATACATACAAAACCAGGTGGGACCGGTGAAAAACAAGTTTTAACCTGAGCTAAAATTTAGACAGCTTTCTTCTAAACTGTTAAAAAGCAAAAACCCCTCTAACTTACCTTTGACAACTGAGGAGAAGCAGTGATGTCCTCATTCCCACTAGCACTGGCCTGGCCAATCATGGAGAGCTCAGTGAAACTCCTCTTCTGCAGCGGACTGTCCACAGTGGCAGGAGTGTACCCGGGGATGAGGCCCTGGAAATCAAACATCTGGCGCCTATTTACTGGCCATTTGCCTTTTAACACTGCTTCACAGATGTTGTCTAATCGGTTTATCATTACTCTATCCTGGAGGGAGAAGAAAAGTCACAGAAACTGTAACAAAGACCTGGTTAAAATTACTAGGCAAATATACCTATCATGATGCTAAGATGTAGTAACGCATTTAAAAGTCATCTGGAGGTAGAAAAGAAAACAAAGCTAAAGACCAAGCAATAAATAAAACCGGCCAAAATCATTCTGTTCTGAAATGGTTTTGCCCTAATGGCTCTAATACAGAAAACTATAAATTTTAAACTATGAATACTGAACTACACAAAACAGAAAACATATTATATAACGACCACCATTAAAATTTCCTTTTTTTTTTTTTTTGAGATTGAGTCTTGCCATGTAATGTAGGTTGGTTTTGAACTTGTGGCAATCCTCCTGCCTCAGCCTCCTGAGAGGTGGGATTACTGGTGTGTGCCTCTACACTTGGTTACAAGCCTGATGTTTTAAAAGTAACCCTCATTCAATTTCCAGAAAGAACTGTTGGTGAATGTCAGTGGAGACAATGAAGTCCCTACACTAAGGATCTTGACACTCTGGCCCTTCAGATCCAAAGGCTAGAGCACAGTGTGTCCTAGGAAGGGGGACATCATTAGCGTCACTATTAATAAAGTTCAGCATTATGAGATGGGCACCAACACAGGAACACCTAATGAATGTCAATTTGTATTCCCCACCTATTATCGCTTCAAATTTCACTGAAGCGTGCACATTAAAATTTTCTAATTACAGCTCTTAGGCCAAGTTTCCATAGATTAAAAGTGCCTGCTACTACAACTATGAATACTGTAAATCTCTAACTTATGTGGGAAACTGCCTTCCACACTCAGTAAAGGAGATTAACTCAATAGGAAATGTGGAGATGAGACAGACAGACAACCTCTTTCCAGTACATTCCTTAGTCCAAACCATCACCTTGTTTCTTACACAGCATTAACACTGAAGACTGCCTTGGAGGTGACTCTAACTGAAGCTTGTTTTTTGTGTTTTAAAATACACAGAGCGCTATCATGGGGATTAGGATGACTACTTCCCCACCCTGAAAGAGACCCAAGTGACACAGAGATTCATTCTAAAATTATGCTTCTTAGCCAAAAATGTCATTTCATTTGCCTTTGGTTACAGATAAGTACATTTGGAATGACCTCAGGATGATTTGAATATTTGGGTCAACTTTCCACCCCATTTAGTTAAGAAAATAGTAGGTTTGCAAGTATATGAAATTGTCTTATTCTAAAAGCCTTGTTTCATATAGAAGAAACCTAAAGTGTACAGTTTTACGGGTCTACACATTTTATTTTGCAAAAGGATTAATTCATTAAAACAATAACCTACAGATTCTACTCGATAAAGTGACTGACCTCAGTAGCCCCAAGAAGCCAAGAGTACAACAGTTCTGCTTTCTTATTATCTTATACTTCATGTACCTTCATCCTATTATGAAATGGGCTTTCATGGATCATTCTTTAAAAGGCTAAGAATCTACAGGCTTCATGCATTAAATTAGTTTATCTTACAATTACATGAAAAAATCAAGCTGGGAAGATTTCCTTTACCTGGCTCATTTTTGGTCAACAAAAGAAAATGACAACAAATAAAAAATCCTGCCAACCTTAGGCCAAAATGAGAAGGCAAATGTTCTTTCATGAAGGAGCTGAGCCACCGAAGGATCTCCATCTTCCATGTAGAATCCATCTCGGGTTTCATCCCTAGCAGTGCTCATGGAAGCATTGCTTTCTTCATCAAAATTCTTCCCTCTAGAGACAGTTCCTGCTGAGAAATGAGTTAATGTGCATTATTCACAACCAGAGTGCTACTGCAACTGGAGGTTAGAAAGGACAAAATCTAAAACAGGAATACAAATCAGCTGTATTTTATTGAGTACTTACCACACAGCTAGGATGGGCCTTTTGTAGATCTTTACCTTTACTCTGAAGGCACAAGTTACTAAGGTGTGTGTACAACTCTTCTTAGAGTTTACACTGAAAGATGTCTAATGACTCGCAACCTCATGGCAAAGCACATCTAACTGTAACTGAAATTATCCCTTCACAGAAGATAATGGATAATACTTTTTAAAAACAAAATGCATGTGTGGTATAACACGATAGATCATCTCATGGAGAGGTGCCACAAAAACAGGACAGAGCTGAAATGGCTAAACAATACCTTCAGGCTGAGAAGACTCCTCTGATTTGTCATCATCCTCCAGCTTCTCCTCTTCATCTTCTTCAGAGCCCTTCTCCGAAACTGACTTGGACCCAGGGTCCGCACTGCCCTCCACCCCTTTCAGCTCCCTCTTCACAGAACTGGCCTCGGCCGCACATTCTTGCTTGCTGTCCTTGCCCCTACTGCTGGCTTCTTCTTCCTCTTCTTTTCTCTCACATTTCTCTTTGGCTATGGAGTTCTCTGGCTCCGTTTTGCCCTCAGCTTGCTCCGTCACCTTCTCGTCATGACTGTGTGCTGGTGCAATGACTGGAGGAGCCTGGCCAAAGCCTACTGCCAGTGGGTTCAAGGAGGACACAGGCCCTGCACCTCGGTTCTGAGCGAAGTTCTTATGCGCATCCAAGAAGGACAACTCTGGGTCGTTGAGGATGTGGTAGTCTGTCCTACTGACCCCATGCTTGGCGGCACCCACCAGCAGGTCCCGGTCATGCCTTCCACATTCCCACCACTCAGGCAGGTCCAGGCTGGGCTGGCAGAGCTTTAACCTCTCTCCCAGCTGTGGGTGATGCAGGACTTGTTCTCGAATCTTCCGCAGTAGCTCAATGCGGTACAGAGTTCTCGAGGCTCGCTCCTCTGTGATGGGCTCTATCAGTGAGGCGAGGTCAGGTGGCTCTGTGACATAAAAGCATTCACACTTACTTGACAAGCCCCAAGCACACCTTGCACTGGACACTCTCTCATGCTGCCTTGCACTGCTGTGCATTACAGAATGCTGCCAGTCAACATACTTACCATCGTCTGGCTTGGCGGGCATTCGACATACCCGCCTGCACATAGCCACAAAACAGCTGAAGTATTTTTCCAAACTCTCATCAGACTTCTTGTCCAGCCTGGCAAAAGCTCGGAACTGGTTCCAGTCAAACTGCTGTTTCACGGGATCAAAAATAACTCCAAAGGTGGATACAACACGATAAAAATCAGCCTCTTCTCTCCTTGTCCACCTATTAGAAAAAGACACTGACTTGCACTGCACTTGAGCAAAATGATGGGCAGTTAATTGTTTCTTTTCCTTTTCTCTCAGATTCAGCACTCATGACTCTTGGGTTGGGGATTCTGAGTGCTCTGCGACAGCGCACCTGTCTTTGCTGGCCGCTACCACTGACACATGACACTGACACTGTGGTCTCTTATGGGCCTAGGGGAGCAGAGAGGAGGGACGTGTGAGGAGTTGAGCAAAACCTTAAGAAACTCACTTTTGTCGTTTCTCAGATATAATAGCTTCCCTTTCCGCCTCTAGCGCTCTCACTTCCTCCCGAGGCCGCCGTCTGCGCCGGTCCGTCTTCATTAGGGCCTCTTGCCTCATTTGCTGCCTTTTATAGCTGCGCTGATAGGCAGTAATGAGCCGGCGCAGACGCGTAGTCAGGGTTGAAGTGTTAGGCCAGTAGAGTTGGCCTAACTCAGCATTACTCTCACTGTGCTTGCCTGGGGAAGTGGGAAAAATGCTTTTGAAATGTGCTGCTGCAATTGCGCACTACACAGATTTCCCAACAAGGAAGATGACTCATTCGCATCCAAATGACAGTGTGGGAGAGCACCTCAGGGCCCTCACCTTACAATATGAACGAAGATGCATGTTAGCACAGAAACTATGAACTATTTCTTTTTAACTCCTTAGGGAGAGGAAAAACATTTGTATCAGTCTCAAAGAAACATACTTTACAACATGAACTATAAGGGTCTCGCCTATATTATACGGACAGTAATCCTGAACATAATGACACAATTATTGCCTAATGATTTTCATTAAGTATAAGGTCAATATTCTAAATAAGCTGGCAGTGTTTCAGATAAATACTTAGCAAATGTTGTGTTCCCCAGAGATATATTTTAAAGATGTTTACAATTTTTTACTAATTAGTGTAAATATAAATAGATCAATTATCTTAATCTAAAAATCATTCTCTGAAAGAAATTCATTGTAATGAAAACTCAACCATATTTAAAAATTGAAATTATTCACCAAATAGAGGGATCTGTATAGAAACAACAACACAGATGCACTGTCGCACACGCAGCGGTGTGGCGGCGCACGGCCCTGCTACACAAATGCTGGCTGCCCCGCACCTTCCTCACTCCAGCACACATCTTGAGGTCTTACCTGTGGTGTGCATTTCCGCAGATTCTTCCTTATCCTCTGGAGAATTTGCAAATTCCTTGAAATCAAAGCAAAAAAAAAAAAAAATTTAATTTGAGGTCTCATTCACTTAATCTTTTAAAGGCCATTATCTATAACAAGTTTAACAAGTCTTATATGGGCATATAATACTTTAATGGTACTGTGAAAGCCAGTGTACCCAAGTTCTTACATCTATTTCATCTTTGAATGGCGTTCTGGTTGGCTTATACTCTGGATCTTCATCTTCTCTATCAAATTCTCCACTGTGAAAAGTAAAAAGAATTTTTTTTAAAAAATCACACAGGTCTATAAGTGGGTTGGGTAGGGAAAAATACTAATCTATTTGATGCTTCTTTTAATTCTGGGTTTGATATAAAACATGACCACCACTATTTAAAACATGCAACCATGGTGAAATGGGGTAGTGATGCACTTGGTAAAGGCGAATTTCAGATTATCTATTTAGATAATGTATATCATTTAAACTGCCATTCTGATGTACAGATAGAATATACTGGTAAACACCACTGAAGTTCAAATCAAATGCAATGCAGCACATAGTATAATATAAGAAATGAACCCTGCCAATGGATGCTATACTGACATAAAGTTTATTAAAATTTTAGAATGTCCTTACCCGTCACCGCCATCTGCTAGCATGTCTGTTCCTCTTTGCTCAGCAGCTATGGCCTTGGCATCAGGCATACCAACTCGTTCCAGGAAGCACAGCGCCGGGTCAGCTCGCATGGAATTGTACTTCTCGTAGCCTGTGCGGTGCCCATCAGCCCACAAAGGACACAGAGACAGAGAGACAGGCCCTGTCACTGCTGAACCACAGCACTGCCACAACCGAGGCGGTTTCTTAAGGAAGGCTGTTACTGGGGTGAGCTGAGCAGACCTCATTTAGGAAGAGCATTCTACAGTGTGACCATTCTAGGGGAGCCTTTGGGGTCACATCACTCTTTAGGGACAATGTCAGAATTACCACAAATACAAATAAAAAACAGGTTCACAATAACGGCAGTATGCCAAGGAGGATTTCTGACCCTATTTTTCCCCAGATCTAATTTTGCTTGACACTTAAAAAGCTCTGTAATGTTCCTTGACGACCTCTGCAGGGTCCTCCAACAGGAACTTGTATGACTGGCTGAAAAACCACCACATACGTAAGGCCAGCGAACCTGTCTGATTAAGTTTAAGATGATGCATGTCAGTAAGATGACACTGTTCTCTCTGTGGTTTTCAAACTGCAATTTGCTTTTTGACTGCCCAAGCTGACTAGATGGAAAATGGCAGATCCCGACAGTGCACTGCGGGAAAATGATTTTGAGGCTGAGCTCACAAAACACGGCCGCAGCACACAGGCAGAGCAGCACAATTCAATTAGGGTGTGTACTACAACACACTGCTCCTAACTGCTGCAGAGCCGCGAGCCAAACCGTAATCATGAAAGGTTTTATAAGCCATCATTCTCCCCTTTAGTCAGGCTGGGCTGCTGAGAATACCTTCTCGACCTCCAGAGAATTGGGATTATAATCAGGAATCGCTCACTGTATATATCATGCCAGTTCTGCATCCCCAGCCTTTCAAAGTTAACAAGGCTGCATCCCACTCGGGGGAACAGCAAGTCCTCAGCACTGACATTTGTGAAATATTGCTTGGAACAAAGCCCAGGAGGCACTTGTACAGATTAATAGCCGAGGTTAAGCCCACCGTCCACTCTGACACTGGCTGGCAGAGTTAGCAAGGGAAGCCGTACTGGAAGCAAAGTTTAGGGAAGCTAGCGTACAACTTGGCTATTATTAAAACAAATATGGTTTCGGTTTTATTTACAGCCAAGAAAGAAATGTTTTCTTCTCAAACACTCAACAAACATTCAAAAACAGCATCTGATATTTACAGTTCATATTAGATTTTTAGTACAGAAAAATGGTAGACGCCAAGAGTCCTTTGGAACTATGCTCATTAATATTATGACTTTGGAAAAGAGTACATAAAGAGAGTTCTAAATAAAGATAAAGCCATACAGTCAAGATGTATTCAAACAGCAACATCACTTACCATGTTTGAATACTCCAATTAAGAGGGATTTGTCTGCTTCCTTATCCCACCAGTCTGTAGGAACTTCAGCATGAAAAGGTTCAGGGATCCACACATCTGCTTCACTGGAAAAACACCCATTTAAACACTTTTTTTTTTTTAATGCTAGTATTAAAAAGGAATTCTGGTTTCAACGAGTGAATATGAAATACGCCCTCCATGCTTTTGCTCGCATGATAAATACCTAAAATACAGAGGGGAGGAGCCAACAAAGGCCGCCTTCTTCAATGACCAGAAATGGACCTGGGCACATGTATCACACCTTAACGGTCACCTCAAAACATAAGTAATATAGTTTGCTTCTTTTTATATATAAACAGCCTATTCCTGATTCTCACCACTTTCCCAACCTTAGAGGATAAACACTGAATTCAAGATGCAAAAAAATGGGTAAGATACTAAAGGCTTGTGAAAGTCCTACAACACTACCCATGGCGTTTGCTGGAGACTCAAGCTCGCTCGTGGGCATGGAACACATGTGTGCTGGCACCAACCTTGCATCAGCGCCCTCCAGGATCCTATCCGCCTGGTCCCCTATCACCTCTTGTCTTAGGTAGTACAGCATGCGGACACGCAGCAGGACCCTGGAGAAGAAGACAGAGGGGGGAAAAGTTCTTAACTTCAGGACTGTTTGCCAACAGTGGCTCTTGGCAGCTGCTGCTGCTCATCCATCATCCTGCCAGGGCTGATTAGCCATGCTGTATGGTAGGCTTGAAGCGTGACAGATGGTGGCACATAATCACCTCTGTGTGGTGCTTTCTGCTGGCTTCCAACAGGCCTGCCTGGCAACCGCTCACACTGCACAGAGAGGGCCCAAGCTCAGCCCAGCCCAGGCGCACTTCATTTAGTTCTACCTAGTGCAGCTTGTGAAGTTTAGACACGTACCCTACCACTGCCTCTGAAGTATTGAAGCAAGTTTGTAAACAACTGAGCAGATGGCTTTCAGTAACTGTTCTGCTTCATTATCTCATAAAATTTCCTCAGCTGCTGCCTTAATACCATTTTTGGAAGCACATCAGAAGTTGTAGGAATAAACGAGATATAAAATCTGGTTTTACTACCTTACAATAAACCCTCAATATGGAATGTCAGGTTTTTCAGATTATACAACTTTGCTTCCGAGAAGAGGAGATGGTGAAGGGGGTGGGGCAGAAGGTGGGTCCTTGCTCTTCTCAAAGAACATTAAACCTTTTTACTCCTAATCTATAATCTAAGCTGTAACTTTAAAATTACAAAACTAAATCACAAGATTACCACTGACAATCTTAGTCATTTTCAAGGAATCCATGTTTTTCTAAGAACTAGATTTCTAATCCACTTTGGACTTCCTCAATGATTAAACTATAACTCAACAAAATCTACCCAAGATACCCAAAGGTCTGTGACAACTCAGTCTAGCACAGCCTGACAGACAGGCAGCCCCACGTACACAGGATGCCTGCAGCCTGCCTTCTTGATGGCAGGTGAACTATACTGAGTGCTTGCTCCCCAGGAGAGAATCCTTTCACAAACTTGCACACCACTTAAGCCAGCACATCACAGCTCCATACACCGGCTCGTTTCATCTCATGGCACCTACATGATGAAGTGGGCAAGTTATAATTTCCATTTTACAAAGGCAAAAAATGTTGATAACAAAAGACAAGCGCCTACACAAGGGCACAGCACCACCCTGAGCATCAACATTCGCAGCTAAGTCTCCCGCCGCTATCGCACCATACTGTCGCTCAGGGCACAGCGACTAACCGTCCTTTAAAATATCCAAATGACATCCAAGGGCAGCTTCACTTCAGAGGACTATTCCAGATCAGACACAGACACTCAGACACACCCTCCTTATTTCCTGGCATGACTGTATGGGTTATGGATGAGCTAAGTGAGAGCTTGCAAATGTCCAAGTACAATCTAAGGTAAGCAGGCATTTTGAATATAGTGGTCTTAATTTTGTAAAATCCTTCCATTTGTTAACTCATAAGGCACTGGCTACCATAGTTAAATAACCAAAGAAAAGTGACAGCATAGGTTTTAACAGCTGGCACTTTATTTCTTCTGTGGTTACAGAAAAATTTGCAAGCAAGCTGCTAGCTACAGAGCATGCTCAGAAATAGTAGTTCCTTAGCTAGAATCTTTTATCCATTGTAAAACTTGACACAGGAATAAGGAACTTACTGGTTTCTCTTCCTTCCGGTTCAAAAAAGAAAAGCACTTTCTTCTTCAGAACCTGTTATAGCTTATGTCTAGTTGTTCCTGCAAAGCCTTACGTAGTCATGGGGTGGCTTCTGGAGTTTGTGATTGCTTCTGGATCCAACGCTGGGATTATGGGTGTGAGTGCCCTGGGCAGATACTCTGCACTACAATGCGAGGAGGGAAGACAGGCTAGCTAGCTGCCTGCGCTGCTGCCACTACCTTTGCTCTCTGCTCTTTGCTGCTGCCATGAACTGTTGCTCACTGCCATGTGCCACTCTGCCTTAGAGCCAGCGGAGTATGGACTAAAACCTAAACTGACTGTGAGCTAAATAAACCTTTCTGTCCTTCATTTTGTATGTCAGGCATTTGTCCCAGTAGCAAGAGAAAAATAACAGAAACAGAACCAGGTTTAGTTATGCAGAAACTGTGAAGAACTATCAATGTCACTTTTCTTCTAGAGAAACAAATTCAAACCAACACCACAGGTAAGCTGAGTATCCCTCATGGGATGCACTGTGAAAGTACCCACTAGGAAGACAAAAGGATGGCCAGGACCTGGCCTCTAATTCTAAAGAGTTCACCTCTGTGAGGCAGACAGACAGGACCGAGAATGACCCTGTGGACTCCTCTTTGTTCCTTCTGGTGTCCCACCAGTGTCTCTGGGCCAGCCTCCCGCCTGCTACACAAGACCACACAAAGCCCTCAGTCCCTGCCCCCTTACCAACTTTCACCTTACTGTCTCTCATGATCTTGAAACTTGTAAAGAGAGGTGGCCAGCTATTTTCAAGGATATCCCTCAAATGGGTCTCATTGTCTTCCATGACAACATTCCTCACTTTAAAGCCAATGTACAGGTGTAGTATGCTGGGGAAAGAAAAATGGGTCTATTCATTTCAGATGAGATCAACTAGAAGGAAACAACAGTCCTCTTCTAAGTCTGAACACAAGGAATTCCAGTTCACTTCTCATATCCTCAGAGGAGAGCATACTCTATGGTACCCTCTAATACTGACTGTAGAATGGAAATTTAGAACCAGCACCAGCACCAGCACGACACTGACCTCTAGGAACAGGAGCCATTCCTACCACACTACTTGACTTCCTTTGTTTGAATCCAAAAATCAAAAGACTCTTGACCCAAATTTGACATAAACCACAAGAACATGGAAATCCGTAAGTGAAGTAGGATTTCAGGGAGAACTGGTCTGTCCCAGAAAGAACAACATGCTTCTGAGATACAAGATGGTTTGAAGGCTTCTGAGAGCTTCTGAAGAGCCCTGAAGAGGAGGCAGCCTTCTGAGGAGAGATGGGCCGCAGACTGCGATGGACAAGCCAGAGTGCTGCCCACTGCTGCTCTGCCCCAGTTGGCCGAGGAGCTTAAGTAAGTTAAGAGAGCGGCCTGAGTTACACAGTGACTTCAAGGCCAGCCTGAACTACATAGGGGGACTCTGTCTCAGATAAGGTCAGGAAGAAATAGCACTATTGCTAGATGTTCAGTGTTCAGTGCCTATACTACCAGCCACAAGAGAAGCTGAGGCAGGAGGATCACTTGAGCCTAGGAAGCCAGCCTGGAAAACATAGACTCCCAAATATAAAAATAAATATCACTGTTCATCTGAAATAACTCAAACAGATACTCCATAAACAGTGCTTGCCATGCTACCAGATTTATGGGCTCAGCTTTTTCTTGCTAGTTTTAAAAAGACAAATACAGCTGGGCGTGGTGGTGTATGCCTGTAATGCCAGTACTTAAGAGGCTGAGGCAGGAGGATTGCCATAAGTTAGAGGCCACCCTAGGCCACATAGTGAGTTCAAGGCCAGTCTGAATTATACAGCACAACCCCATCTCAGAACACCAAAAATAAAATAAAATAAAGTAGGGAAATATAGTCATTTAAACCCTGCCTCAGCTATTTGAGATCCGGTTGCACAACTGTGTTTGACTGGTAATAAAATTAAGTCCTGAAAAGGTTGACTGAGTAACTAACTCAAGGTCATTCGCAGCTAATAGGTAGTCAAGCTATTTAGTAAAACTGGTATATGTACTAATAATAATAATAATAATAATAATAGTGACAAAAAAAATACTGAGAATAAGAGAACACCACATATAGATGCTAATTTAATATGTATAGTTAATAGAGCTTTAAGCAATGAAATAACAGGCATTTGCATGTTCACAGCAGGATTATTTGCAACAAATAAGAGTGGAAACAATGCGTCTGCTAATGAATGCACAAACACAAACATACATACAGAGGAACAGCATTCACCCATCAAAAGTAAGGAAATTCTGATGAGTTATATACCACAACTCAGATGAACCTTGAAAATGTTATGCTGAGTGAAATAAATCAGATAGAGGAAAACAAGCATTTAGGAGGTCCTACTTTGACAGAACCATCTTGAAAGGATAAGTTTAAAAGTGGATGCCAGGGGCTAAAAGGCAGGCAAGACAGAGTTTGTACTGAGAGTGACAAGAAAGTTTTGAATTTAGTGGTGATGAATAAATACACAGTATCACGAATACAGTCAATACCCGTGAATTTCTCACATACAAATGTCTAAATGGTACACCTCATCTTAAGTATTTTTAAACTCTTAAGAAATAATAACCAGAAGGTGTGCTCTCCTATGCTTTGGCATCATGATTCAAGAAAATGAGGAAGTTACAGGAAAATCCTCACTATCATTTTCACTCTCCTAACACTGTACAGCTGTTGAGGAATGACATGGGTCCGAGATGTACCCCAGGGACATACTTGTTGCAGTGGTGCTTCAGGTGCTTCTTGTAGCTGTCCTCCTGGAACAGAGTGTCTGGGTTGCAGCTGGCCAACCAGTCGGCGTCCTGCATCAGCGGCTGAGTGCTCTGGGCCTTCACCTTCTTCCCCTTCCTTCCCCTCGGCACTGGGGCGGATAGACCTAGAAGCATCACTGTCATCAGCAGTAGCACGACAGAGGCCTTTTACACTCCAATTTGCAGTGCCAGAGGCAGATGCTCCACAGTACAAGGCAGGAAACACAGGGCAGCAGGGTATCTCCTTATCAATGCACAGCCAAGGTGTGCAGTGGCTCTCTGTGATTCCCAGGAGTACACAGAGCACAAAGCAAACCTACCAGAGTGATTGACCAGCGCTCGTGTCTGGCCGTCCGCTGTGGGTGTGATCAGATCCCAGATGAAACTTTTGATATTCTCATCCCCTCTGTAGTGGTTGAGACAGTACACCAGGATGGTTCTGCAGATGGTTTCTACATCATGCTCTGTGAGCTGACGTTTGTAGCGTCCATGGGAAAGGATGTCTGTCCACCGGCCCCAGCTGCAAGGCAAATAGCCAGCATGCAGATGCTGCCTCTGACAAAAGATGTGGAGCCTTACCTAAATGGTGAAGCTGTCCCAGGCATACACAGGGGAAATTGTGGGTTAGAACTAGCAGTATTTTACCTCAGGTGACTGGAAAGCCAGCAGGGTGTAGGAGGTAAGAACATCCCTGAACAGAGTGGGCCATAAGCTCACTGCGCCTTGGTGCAGGAGTTAAAACTCCCATTATAATATTGCCTATGTGGCCAACGTTGGCCCCCAGGAAGATGTACGCCATGGCAACCATTTTTAGGAGTAAATGGATTCCAAGGAGGACCTTGAAGCTGTATTTAAACCTTCTGCTATGGTTTGGAATCTTTGGCTGCTGTCCAACCATTCATTTGAGGCAACTCAAGGAAGGTGTGAATGCCCTTGAAGTCAAGGACATAGCACCACAGAGTATGGCTGCTGGAGGACTTTGAGAAACTTTGAGGTTCCTTTTCGAACAGGGAATGGTACCTCCCAAGTATAAGAGCACTCTTAGGAAAGATATTTATGTAACTCTCAGGTCCTCCCATGAAAAGGGTGTGAGAGAAGAGGATGGGAGAGGCACACGAACAACACCCTGCTGACCCTAGGCACCTGCATGTCTTAATCCCTGGCCATAGTGCTGTGCTGTTTCATCTGGGGGCTGTGTGGTGAGACTATTCAAATACATCAATGGGAGTGGGAACACAGAGATGCTGCCTGGGCCATGCCTTCCTCCGTGCGACAGCAGACGGAGCCATCAGGATAGTGCTCCTTGCGCAAACAGCCCCTCCTTTACCTCCAGTGATAACTGATTTGGGATGTGTGCCTGTGAGAGTGTGTGTGTGTGTGTGTGTGTGTGTGTGTGTGTGTGTGTGTGTGAAAACAGACCCAGCCTCAGCTCAGAAAGGACAACAATGCGCTGCTTTTGCTCTGAATTGATTTCTCACTACTTTCAGGTCCTCTCTGGTTCTTTTCTCTACACAAGTTCCCAGATTCCCTCTTCTCCTTGCCAATTCATAATGTCTATGTAGTCACAGATGCACATGCCACTTTCTGTCTTCATCTAGCCCTAGAGGTGAGGGGACAGCAGAGGGGCTGTATCTTATGGTTTGGTCCTTGCTTTTGTTCCCCACTAGCAGAAGGCTGCTCAGTCACAGCATCACCATGCACTGCTATTTCTGCCTGCTCCCCCGGAGTTCACCTGGAGCACTATGCTGCTGTGCTCGCAGCCTGACTCCTGGTGGCTGACAGTACCCTAGCCCAGTGCCCGGTATGCAGATGTTCTACATGCAGTGAAGACTGTGGGGTTGGGCTGACTGAAAGACAATGAGCATGTGCTGGGCATCCTCAGCATCAGAAGTATTACTGCATTGCACCCCTAACATTTCCAACAAAATCATCCATGTGGATCATAAGGTGGTACAAGGAACAACATGCCACTAGTAAAGGGCTGAGGTAGGGAGGGTCTCCACCTTACGCAAGGCAAGAAGTGAATTAGATACAAGACCACCCTTTTAGGAACCTGTAGTCTAGCAAGAGAAGTACAACACATTCATCAAGTTCAAATAAGCATTTGGGCTTTCAAACATGTAGAGCAGTTGAAGAGGACAGACTATTGCTTGGGACAATTTTTTATAACAGAAAGATACTAAAAGATTATTATAGTGATAAAAGTTTATAAAAGGTGAAATGGAAAAAATTTGTGATTTTAGATTTTGTTGTGAATTATAAGCTACAAATGCACATCTCTAGCTTCCAATGACCTCCCTGTATCTGGGAGAATCTGAATACTATGTGACACTTCAATGAGGTGACCTTCATGCTACAGAAAGTTACTGCAGAGGAACTTACCTGACAGCACTGAGGTGCATCATTAAGACCTAAACATACAGTTTTTCTATAACAACCAGGAATTCTAACCACTGTGAGGGCAAACTTCGACTTTATGCATGAGTCCCTTACCCATAGACGAGCAGATTCTTCTCTACTCTGAAACACTCACTCCGGGCGTAGCCTTGCGACTTATCCTGGGGCCGTCGTGGCTTTGCACAAGGCTTTTCTTCAGAGTCACTTTCCAAGTCAGAAAACTCCATCAGCTCATCCTCCTTCACGGCGCTGTACAGCCTGGTCTGCTTTCTCACTCTTGGTGTATCAATAACCAGGTTGTTCTAACAAAAGAGTGGGTATACTTCAAACTCCCGAAAGAGTGGCCCTTGGGTCAGATCAGATAGAGGTTCTTAGTGGGAATTCTCACTCACCCTCCCATTTAAAGCATCAATATCCAGTTCGGCCTTCTTAGCCCACTTTTGCCAGAAATTCGGATCATCCAAGGAAATATCTGTCCTATTTCCAGATGCAACAAAACTGGCCTAAAGGAAAAAACAAAAACATGCATTCCCTTGAGATATGGTCCTCAGTGTCAGAATGCACAGTGGCCTTGGTTCTGGTCTCAAAATGGGTGGGTGTGCTCCTCCACCCATGTCAGACACTCTAGGGGACAGGACAGGGATGAAAGACTGGCCTCCAGTAGAACAGGAAGCTGAGGCACCGCAGCAGGCACCACAGTACAGGAGGTGACAAGGTGTGCACAGGTGCAATTAGCATGCAGAGGAGGTCCCCAGAACCATTCGGATGGGGCACTGCTGGACATGCTAAAGGAAAGGCTCTCCTGTAACATAATGCAGGAAAGCACATGGAAGAGCATGTGCAAGGCCACAGAACACAGAAGAGGAAATGAGGGCACTCAGGGAAGACCAGCCAAAGCAGTGTGCTGAGGCCCAAGTCAACCAGGACCTTGTGTCTGCTGTTACCAATCTGAACTCCACTTTAAGGAGGCATAACCTACATGTAAATAGAAGGGCTCTCAAAAAGGACATGGTCATACCCAGAGATATATGCTGGGGCGCACCATGCTCTCAGAGCACGCAGGCCACTGTAGCGATCTGGGCTGGAGATGAAGATCAAAAAAGGTATGGTAAAAATGAAGGCACGGATTATCTAGGAAGAGTTTTGTTGTGTTCTTCTTTGATTTACTTTCTTGTTGTGAGACAGGGGTTCACCATGTTCCAGCTGGCCTTGAACTCACTATGTAGCCTGGATTGGCCTTAGACTCACAGCAATTCTCCTGCCTCAGCTTCTGGAGTGCTGGGGTTATAGGTGTGCACCACCACATACATCAAAACACTTTTTTTTAAAATGTGTGTGTGTGTGGCTAGCTCAGCCCACCAGGGGGCGGGGCTGGCTGGCATGTGATGCTGGG
>NDGN011550533.1:5169-15887 GCA_002564285.1 Tympanoctomys barrerae | reverse complement strand
GCTCCCTTTCTGAGTTCAATCCCCAGTACCACACACACACACACACACACACACACACACACAGAGAGAGAGAAATTAATAAATATGGCTAATCAATATCTTATTATCAGGAAAACAGGAAGAAGTAAACAAATTTCTAAAAGCATATGAACATGAAAAAACATTACATTAGAAGAGAGACTATGGAAAATTTAGATTCAAAAATTGCAAATTCTTTCCATAAATGAAACAACTCAATTTGTACATGTATGTATTAATTTTGGTACTGGGAGTTGAACTCAGGACCTTGCACTTGCCAAGCAGGTGCCTTTGCCACTGAGTTCTGTCCCTAGTCTACCTGTCTTGTCTTTTGCTTGCTTGCTTGCCTGCTTGCTTGCACTGGGGATTGAACTCAATGTCTTTGCACTGAGCTACATCCCCAGTACTTTAAGTTTCTTATTTTGAGATGAGGATCTTGCTAAGTCACTAATTACCCAGGCTGGGCTGGACCAGTGCTGGATGACGGGTGAGTGTGCCCAGTTTGAACACAACATTTTTTATACATGCTGATTGGATCCATTGTTTCCATTTATATTATGTTGAGTAGATTTTAAGTGATGAAAATATTCAATTTTTAAATGCTAATAATGCCAGGTGTGGTGGTGAAGCCTGTAATCCCAGCACTTCAGAGGCTGAGGCAGAAGGATTTCTGTGGGCTCAAGGTCACTCTGGACAATATAACAAAACCCTGTCTCAAAAAATAACAAACAAAAATCCAATAAAGAACAAAAGTATGGCTTTTATTTATACCTCTGCAAACTTAGAAGTGCATGACCCACAGCTGCCCAGTGACTCACAACTGACATTACCCAGGCAGGATGCTCTTCTCATGGCTGAGGTAGCTGGACTGCTTTAGACAATCTGGCCTAGTCCTGCCCTCGCTCGCGTGACCAATTTCCAGCTTCAGCTTGGAAACAGACTTTGCCAACAGACTTTGGCAAGTCTTGGAGTTGGAATAAGTACCTTTTGTGTAAAGGAACATGCCTGACTCTTTGAGGGACTAGGATGAAATATTACGGTACGTGTGTAGACATCCCCCAAGCTCCAGGCAGTCATAGCATGCAGGCTTTCAGAGGCAGCATCTGCCCTGGGAGGGTGGCCTGCACACAACATAAGCGACAGAAGGTGTCTTCTTCCCTTGCTGGTTTGCTTCTGCTGTCTTCTGCTGTCGTAAACTATTTTTCCCTGAGAAGCCCCTCAGCTCGCCACCCCGCCTTTCAACCAGCCAATTCTGGAGTGAAACGTCTACAAACTGGGAGCTAAATAAAAAGTTTCCTTTAAATTTTTGTTTGCTTTGTTTTTGCTGTTAAAACAAACTAGGCGCAACACTTGCATAGGCACAGGGGTGGGATGGAGGTGATGTGGTTGGGAGGAGTAAGGACCGGCCTCCTGGTCCTCGTCCTCCTCCTCCCCCTCCCCTTCCTTGTCCTCCTCCTCTTTCCCCTCCCTCTCGTTCCCCCTCCCCTCCTCCTCCCCCTCCTTCCCTCTATCTCCTCCTCCACCACCAGCCGGCAGCACCGCAAGCTGCAGGGCACAGTTCTGATCCTGCTGTGTCTCCTAATTACATGGTTTCTGGCCAGTGTGTATGTGGCTGGCATTCCTGCGACGGTCCCAGTGTGAAGAGGGAGGTGGCCGCGTCGGAGTCACCCACCCGTCTCCACAGCGCTCCCCAAAGAACCGGGTATCTAGCTTGTGATGGAGGCTTTTCTTTACAAGCATTCCTGTCGCTGTTTTTAAACCCCTTTCATCAAGATCTGTCCTTGCCGTGGGGTTTGCATTTGACCAGGTTCCGGCCCAGAGTCACACGAGCCTGCAAGGGACAGCAGACCTCAGCCACAGAACGATGCGGGGGTCGTTACCGAAGAAGGAAGATCATGGAGAATAACTGTTGCCGTGTGCGACTGCGGCAGAGCCGGGCTGGGTCGGACGCGGAGAGGCCCGGAAGGCGCGTCCTCCACGCAGCGGCGCCCCAGCTTCCGCAAGCTCTACCCGTCCGTCCGGCGCCTTCCTGCCGCGTCCCTGTGGCTTTGCGCTTTGACTCCACCTCCCAAGGCATGCTTGCTTTTGCCCCGGAAGCCCCTTCCTAACCACTCCTCTTGCGGCCGAGACTCCCACTACTAACGGCAGAGACCCTCCCCCGCACCGCCGCTCCGGCGCGTGGGCTTCGTCCCCTCCCTGCGGGCCTCCGATGCTCTCCCTACCGCTGCAGCTCTGCCTTGGTGCTGTGAGTGTGGAGGATTTAGACCTCGCGTGACCGTTGTGTTGCTGTTCATTTTGCAAACAACTTGAGACTAAATTTTGTATGCAGCGTCACTTGCGTATCGCCTTTTTTCTTTTTCTTTAAAGTTGGAAATGTTTGGTTCAGGAGGGCGAATACAGAAAAGGAAAACCAGGCATTTTGCCCCAGGTTTACCGAACAAACTGCCTTGCAGAAGCCCTTGGTGTGAAGACAGGTCTCGTCCTCCTGGTCGCCTTAGGTCGTCACCCATCGCAGCTCCTGCCCTTCTTTCCTCGGGGACGCGAGGCGGAGAACTGCAGGGCCTCGCCCTGCACGTCTCTGCTTTTGCTGCCCCTGAGCTAAGGGACGCTACTGGGTCTCACCTTCCATCAAAATTGCTCCACTGAAGCACCGTGAGCTTTGCACAGTGTTTTCTCCTGGGACCTTTGAGGCACACTGACAACTGGTGACATTTTAAAGCTTTTTAAAAATTATCTTTTTCAGACAGGGCCTTGTTGTGCCGTTCAGGCTGGCCTTGAGCTCACTTTGCAGCTCAGGCTGGTCTCAAACTTGCAATGATCTTCCTACCTTAGCTTCCCAAGTGCTCAGATTAAAGGCATGTGCCACCATGCCTGGCTCTTAAAGCATTTTTGGTGGCTCTGTTTTCCTTGCTAATAATAGAAAAATAAATTCTGTTCCCAAGTCAGTGTGCCTTGATTATACAGTGAGACGCTCAAGTCATTCCTGGGGGAGAATGCCTCCGCCACACTCCAAACCTTTCCAGGCCCTGCGCCCCACCCCCACCCTAAGGGAGGCGGGCTGGTTGCACCCCTCAGGGTCTTGCGGAGGCGGTGACGGCACTCCTGCCTCTGTGCTAGGAATGTATCCGGCAGCCCCTGCCCAACGCAGATGGCCACCACCACCTCAGTCGCGAATGCTGGCTGTTGGGTCTTGACAGTACAAATGTAGAGCCTTTCGGGAAAGTAGAGGAACATCTTTGTCTCCTCCTAAAATCAGAAAAAGTGACTATCGGGAGGGCGCAAAGTGCAATGCTCATTTCCTTTCCGTTTTTCGGTGTTTTAAGCCATGATTCTGACTAGCCAGGCCTCAGTTTCCCCAGGCTTGCTCCACACATCCTGCCCCTCCGCCCTGCCTCTCCTGCTGCCTGGCCTGGCCTGGCCTCAGCTGTGTGGGGAGCTCCGCTGGGCTCTCCCTCACAGAGAAGTCAAGCCCGCGTGTGCACAACCCTGCAGTCCTGCTGCCTGCCTGCCTGCCCAGCCCGCCCACCCGGCCAGGCCCAGGTTGCCCCTTATCTTGCACTTGCGTCTCCTGCTGTCCGGGCACTCGTGTGAAGGCCACATCGCCTTTGCATCTGTCTCGGGTGTTCCTCTTTTTCCTACAAGAAGACTGTTCTTTACCACTTCTAAGAGTAGAGACCAGCACTGATTCAGATTAGGCAGGGTTTCCTACGTGTGTGTGCGTGTGCATGTGCGCACACACACGTGTGCTTTTTTCTTTTTTATTGTGATACAGTACATACACCCTAATATTTACCAGCCTAGCTATTTTTAATTATATAACCCGGTAGCATTAAATAGATTCCCATTTTTGCGCAACCGCCGCCACCCCCGGGTGGGCGTTTTAATCGCCCTGGGCCGAGTCTCTGTACCTGTAACATAGTAACCACTAGCACACAAGCTCTGCGAATTCATGTAATAAGCTCTTGAGTTTTCTTAAGTTCTTTCATTATTAAAATAAGTAATGCTGGACAAGGAGGTGCGAGCCTATAAGTCCTTCACTCGGGAGGCTGAGGCAGGAGAACCGCTTTGAGTTTGAGGCCAGCATAGGCTATGTCGTAAGTTTGAGGCCAACTTGCATTGCATAGTGAGACCCTACCTCAAAAAGACAAAAAATAAAATAAGTAACACGTCCTCTGGACGGCTGCCTGGCTTCATGGTCGTCCTTTGACACCTGGGCTCCCATGTCCATCTAATGAGGGGCCGTTGGACCTGGGAGCCTAGGCGTCAAAGGACGACCACGAAGCCAGGCAGCGGCTCAAAGCTGTGATAGGAAAGGAGATGCCGGGCATTTGGAAGGGGCAGATGCTGCCCAAGTCGCCTCGGTGGGGCTCTGAGGGCATCAGCTCAGCCAGCGTGGCCAGCAGGCCCGAGAAGGAGGACCTGTTCACTCCTCTGTACTTGAAAGCCACTGTTGCCATCGAAGACCATCTCATGGCCTTGTGCTCTGGGGACTGAGGTCATTGAGGCAGATTCTGGGCAACAGCAGTTGGGCCTTTAATTCTAGTTTCTGTGGCTGGGCTTCATTCTATAAATGTTCTTGGCATTTTCTTTTCCCTTCTTACAGGTCCAGCTTTACCACTTGGAAGAGGCCAGGTTCCAGGTAAGGGGCGGGGGACCACCCCTCCCGTGTCAAGGCAGCCCACCCTGCCACCCAGAGTGCAGAAGCAGGCCTTCACTGCCACGTCCCCCACCAGTATGGCTCTTGCTGTCAGTCACCACAGCGTCTACCACGCTGGCTCGGCATCCCCGCTTCCTTGTGAGTTTTGTTAAATTCCCTCCCAGAGACTGGGCAGTTGTTGTGTGCTCTCCTCTGTAGCTCATGGCTTCAAGCCCCGTTCTCTCCCCCACGCAGACTCGGACTCGCAGATTCCTGGGAGCCTGCTGAGAAGACAGGGGGAGCTGCAGAATACACTGTGTGCATCAGAGCCCCATGGAGACGCCCAGAGGGGAAAAGGAATCTTATGGTTGTATTTATAACAGTTCAGAGAACACCACTCAGGAAAATACTTTTTAATGGGTGCTGATAGTTTGATAAGAAAACGCGCGCTCCCTCGGAGTGGGGTGTGCGGCACGAAGCAGCAGCAAGAAGCAGCTCATGAGCGCGCGTGCGGGATGCAACGCTTCATTCCTCTCCTTCGCTGTTGAAGATGCTCTGGTTTGGAAGGCTCTGGAGCGTCTCAATGCTTTACTTGTCTGCTTAGGTCTTAAAAGCATTTTAACTAACTGTAAATTTCAGGAACAGGACATTGGTTGATATTGTTAAGTGGGGGGGGGACAACGAATATTACAGTATTCTCTCTTTTTTCCCCCAAGAAAATAGGAAAATGTACACTTTACCTGTTCTTCTCTCTGAAAAGGAAGCATGACGAAGGTACACAAGGAAATAGTGCAGGCAGGCACCTAAACAAAGGCTGCGGTTCCGAGGGGAATGAGGGCTGCGGCGGGCGGGCTTGTCTCTCTCAGCCTGCTTTTTCTATGTCTGTGACTTTTTAGCCGCCTTGTTGTCGTTGCCATTACTGTTTGAGCCAACCTGGCCTTTAGCTCACTACGTGCATAGCCCAGGTGGTGCTTGCTCAAGTTCAAGCGCACGGGCTGCACCACCACCCCCGGCTTTCTCTTTAGATTTTTTGAACCCGTGTGAATGTTCTACATCTTCAAAAATTAATATTAAACCAACAAAAAACCAAAACTGAAAGCAAACTGAAGCAAAGGAACTCAGTTCTGCCCCATGTTGGCCTCATGAAAAGGGGGCCTGATTCCTGCACAGGCGTGGCACCAGGCCTCTCCTGCTGGGCTGGGGAGAGCTCACACACGCCCACGTCTTCGGAGTGGATGCTTTCTGGTAACTCACCAGGAAAGCAGCTCTGAAATTATGGCGGGGCGTTGTCGGCAGAGCAAGGTGGGAAAGCTGCTGCTGCGCTTGGAGCAGCAGCTCTCTGTCTGGAAGGATGAGTCATGCAAGCGCGGAATGGGGGACTCAGGCAAGAATTCCCCGGAGCTGAAGCAGAGCTGGAGGTGATCTCGGGCCCTGAAGTGGTCACGTGACTGTGCGTGGGCAGGAGTCAGTGCCGGCAGACAGCGTCAGGGGCACACGCAGGTGCACTTCCTGTCTGCCCACAAGGCACCAGGAGCAGGCATCACACCAGCTGCCCAGGGCTGGTGTCGAGGTGCTGTTCTCCATGTGGGGGGGACTCAGGCCGAGATGGCCGATTTGGGGCTGGGTCAGGCAGGTGTCAGGCTAGCAGGAGCAACTGTCCCACTGGGGAGACTGCTCCAGAAGGCCAGCAAGCCCCTGTCATTATAGTCCATATAACCAAAGGTAACATTGTATTCTAAACCACCAGGAAAAGTAGAATTCCAGAGTCAGTGACAGATATTTAACTGCTGAAGAAGAGGGCAGGCCTGTTGACCAGATCTTTGAGTGCAGGCTGCCGCATGGGAGCAGGTCTGGCCCAGGCGCTTGGTATCCACCCTCATCCTCAGAGGTCTTCGAGCACGGTGTGCCAGCCCTGCATGCCCCTAGCTTCCCACCCACAGTGCGACTCACTCCTCTGGGCTGCACTTCCCATCCCTGGTGTGCAGCCCTTTGCCCACCCACCCAGAGGCTGCCCTCTCTCTCAGGCCCGTGCTGGCCCACCATTGCCACAGCCTCCAGCTGTCCTCACCACCTCGCAGGCTTCAGAGCTTGTGTAGCAGAGCCTTCCCGGGTGCAGGACCTGTCCTGAGACCTTGCCCAGTGAGTCCGTGCCTAGGAGGCTGGGGACATGGCCTTGAACCACCTGTGTTTCTACCTGAACCAAGGGAGGCTGAATTCGACCTTCTGTCCCAAGCCCCTTTGCTCTGGTTGTCCCCATCCTCATTCTGCCTGAGCATTCCCACAAAGAGCGGACCTGATTCTGAAGATGGGGTGGACTTCATCTTGTGGAAAAGCGTACCAGAGCTCATCAGTCTTGGCCTCTGAGAGAGCCCACACATTCTGCTTGCTCAGCTGTGCGCAGCCAAGGCTCATGGCAGAAGACTCACCTCAGCACTGCTCTGTGCTCAGAGGAGTTGCCTGCCATTTGCGGCAGCGGAAGGAGCATCTTGAGACCTCACGGAGGAACAGGTCCGCACCAATCCTGCTGCCCCTGCTAGCGCCTACCACCACCACGGGCCTACAGAGAAGAGCTCCTCTTCTGGCCGACTCTTGGGCCCTCCAGCAGGAGCGTGCTCTGGGCTGCCCTGGTTCTGCTCCCCTGGGGTAGGTTGGGTGAGGGCTCAGGAGGTCTGAGCACCCAGTGCAAGCAGAGATGGTCTCTGCCAAGCTGTTACTGACCAAAGCACAGGGCCCAGGGTCTTGTGCGAGCTACATTTGCGAATCAGCCTTTACTTCCTCAGGGACAGATTTCATTTTTGGGATTAGAGAAGACATTCATATACCAAATATCCGGAGCAAACGAAGCCCTTTTGCGACCTCTTGCTGTTCTCTGAACTTGCCACTGCAGCCTGCTTCACCAAGGCACCTCCTGAGCTTACGCAGGGTGCTGGTGTCATCACTAGACGTCTGGGGCCGGAGCTGGGCTTCCGGGATTTCTCCGCCTCAGTTTTGTTCTGGGTGGCAGTTTGATTTGTTCTTGCCAGGAGATGAAAATCACACAGTGAATCATTTGCCCCTCCAATCTCCCTGTCTTTATGTTCTTATTTCTCTGGGCCTGAAAAATGTCAAATATTCCCCGGGAAAAGGCTCTAGAGCTCTCAGGTGCATTACAGGAAGACCTTAGCGTCGCCATAGGTGTGGGGAAGGAGACAGGCAAGCTCTAAGGTGGATGCTGCACAAGCCAAATGCTAGTGCTTCATTTCAGCAGGAAAGGTGATTTTAGAATAAAAAGTCAAGTTCCAGACAGATTAGTGATTTAGTACAAGCTATAACTTGGAAGAAAGCATACTGATTTGGAAACTTTTGCAGAGTGACAAGCAACAAAAGCTGATAAAATCTGTCCAGTGAGTGCCTACGTGATGAGGCCGCTGCAAAACAGCTCTGAGCAGGACTTAAATTGACCAGTTGGCTTTCTGGGGGAAAAAGCCACTTGAAATATAAAAGCACAAGAGGCTGAGCCCAAGCTGAGCAGGGCGGTGCTTTGCTGTGTCTCAGCCTTGCCTGAGTGGGGATCAGTGTCTCCAAGCAATGTACTTTCAGGATTGCCATGAATTGTCACCTGTGTGTTCCCACATAGTGTCTTCCAATGGTCTTCTATAATGTATCTTCATAAATTTAAGTTGTTCTGCCAGAGAGATAGCTCAGTGGCGTGGGTGTCTGCTTGGCAAGTACAAGGCCCCAAATTCAATCCCCAGTACTGCAAAAAAAGAAAAATACTTAAATTTAATTTGTTCTGAAGAATATATTTGCCAGGATATGGTAACATTTGAACATTAGAAAAAGTCCAAAGTCTCAATGAATTGTCCATGGCAACCCCAAAACACTTTGACACTATTTAAAAATATACTTCGATAGTTTTATTGAACAGTTGGAGAACATTTGTGAATATTTTCTCTCCTTTATCAGCATTTCTCTTCCACATCTGCGCGTACTTTTACTCCGGCGTATTAGATGTTTGAGCCTCAAGGTGGTGCTTGGTTAGCCGACCTGCAGAGATGACAACTGAGATATTCCCTTTAGCGATGGCCAATATTTGTATTTTAAGGGCTTTTCTCATGTTTTGAGCTGCTTTCAAATTTAATACGAAGTAGCATATAGTCAATAAAAACTGAATATGTAATTTTGACAAGTACATCTTAAGAAAAACAATACGTGGTTGGAAACACGTTCCTAGTGAAAAGGACAGGCTTCACTACTCTAGGAGTGTAGTTCTGAGCACCAGCCCTGTCTGTGAGTGAAACTTCTGCAGACTGGAAAATAAGCAGCACTCTGTGAAGTAAAAGCACGCCAGAAGGTCCCACCGAGATTTGAACTCGGATCGCTGGATTCAGAGTCCAGAGTGCTGACCATTACACCATGGGGCCTCGCGGCACACTGTTTCTTCTCAACTTCTTGCCCATTTAGTTCCCCGTGCTCGCCTTCCCCAGGAATCCGACGCCGACCAGACCTAGCCACGGAATCCTTCACACCCGGCAGAATTCGGCACCTCACCGAGTTCTAGAGCCAGTACCCTGACCCCATTCCCTCGCCACCCCCAAAGGATTCAGGAGCTGGGGCTCTGTTCAGTCCCTGGGGGAAGAAGGGAGGGGCACCCCCATAGGGGCGAGGCACCCAGGTTCTCCCCTCCCTGTATGCATGCGGGATTCTGCTCCGGGAAGCTGTCTCCCACTAGCTGGCACCAGGGGCTTTCGAGGAAGCAGACGGAAAGATTTCACCTTAGTCACAGGGAAGACGCTGGCGTTCACTGAAATGAATATGCTTGCACCGCGAGGATGCAGGAGTCAGAAGCCCTGGGTGCAAAGCGTGGACAGTGGTGCGAAAGGGACCGTCTCTCGCCAATGGAGAACGGGGGACCCAGCCTCGCGAGCGCCCTTGGGGGGTCCACTGGAGCCCGCCCGGGACATCCAGTCGTACAGGCGCACACGTTAGCACACACGCGCGCAAACAGCTGTCGCGGCGCGTTCCGCCCACGGCCTCCCCCGCGGCGTCGGGGTCTCCTGGAGTTTGGGAATCCGCCGCCGGAGGACCCAGCTCCCTCTCGCGAACCGCCGGGCCCTGCGCCCCGAGACGCGAGCTGCAGACCCCATCTGTAAAGTGGCAGATGATCGGGCGGGTCTAGCTGCGCACAGCGAGGGCAGTGGACCCTCCGGGCGGGGCCAGATTAGGGTGCTGGATGACCCAAACGCCAAACTCCGGGCGCACGCAAGAAGGCGCGCTGGAGGGAGGCGCCGGAGTTTCCGCGGACGCCCTTCACGCCGGCCGCACTCCCAGAACTTCCATCCGGGCCCTGCCGAGCGTCTACAGCGGCGGGAAAGGCGGCCCGGCGCTGCGAGCTGCAGGACCTCCGGCCGCCGGAGAAACGCGGCGGCGGGTCGCACCCTCGCGTCCCTTCTGCGGGTGCGCAGGGCCTTCAGGGGCGGCGTCACAGCCCAGATCTACCCGCGGAGACCTCGCTGAGGTCTCTGGCAAAGACTCGGGGTCCGCGAAGAAGCAAAAATCAGAGTGAAAAATCATCTGGCCAAAACCAGAAAAGTGTGGAGCCAGACACGGCCTGAGCAGACCCAGGCCCGAGGCCCGAGCGCTCAGGACCCAGGGGCGGCGGGACCGAGACCTGCAGGGGCCGGGCCTCCCCGGAGCGGACGCCCGACGGAGGAGCGCGTGCGGCCAGCCGCGGACATCCGAGCTGGGATGGGCAGGGATGAGGGTGTGGGGTCTGGGTCGGGGGCGGGGGCACAGGGAGGAGACTCGGAGGGCTCAGTCGGCGCCGGAGCTCCGGAACTCAGGAGGGGGAGGAGACCGTGAGAAGAAGGAAAACGCACCGCGGGAAACCTTTAGCTCTTCGCAGCTGGGGACCGTAGCGCGGAGTGCTGAGCAGGGCAGGCGTGTGCGGGAGGCGACCACCCTGCGAGCCCGAGCTGCCCCGGCAGGCCGAAGGGAGACGGGACAATCGGTACGCCCTTCTCCGCCCGCACCAGGACCCGGTGGGGACGAGACTTGCAGGTTTTCAGGGAAAAGTGTAGAAAAA
>NDGN011550526.1:4548-31439 GCA_002564285.1 Tympanoctomys barrerae | reverse complement strand
TTTTTAAAGTTACTAACGGTAATGTGTCATTTGCTGTAATAATGTTTTTTAACTGAAACACCATATCCTGTGATCCCAGCGCCCCCGTCTCCGGCAGAACCCATGGGTATGGAGCTGTCCGCGGTGCTGAAAGGAGCCGCTGAACGCAAAAGGCTGCGTGCTGTCCCAGGCCTGGGCTTCGACCCACCCGGCTACCGCTTACAGACACCCCTGCTTCACTCTTGAGCTGCTATGGTAGCTGTGAAATCTCTCTAGGGCCTCCTTTTGCCCAAATTCAGAATGCAGTGCCCCCCTGAAGGACACCTAGGCTTCTCAGTGAGGTACACTCTGTCAGCCTCAATTGTCACGCGCACACCGTCTCCTTCAGACTCTACAAACGTCCAGATGTGCCTGACAGCAACATCATCTCCAAGAAGCCAAGGATATTTTATTCCTTTTCCCGTCTCTCTCGGTCCTCCCCAGATTTCCCTGCTCCCTGGCTTGCCTTGGGGATCCTGGGACATTTGTGGGCTTTCCTCCCGGCTGTCCTGGGGCTCAGAAAATGAGTGACCTAGGGATCATGCAGCTTAGACACATAAGCCAAAGATGGCAGGCCTTCCACAGCACCCCCCCATGCCTGTGCATGTCCTACATGGCATGTGCCCCCACGCGCCTGTGTACCTCACATTGATCTCAGCCCTATAAAAGCAGAACCTTGTTTCCCTCACCCATTACTGTATCCCAAATACCTAACAAGTTGTGGCATATGGAGGATGCCCAATAAATGTCAGTTAAATAAGTAAATTGGGCTGTAAACTCTTAATGAAGGCCCGGGCCACTGGAAAGCTGCAGTCCACAAACAAGTCCTTTCACTGCTTCCCCTTTCATTTGTGGCAGCAGGCTGAAGACTTGCTTTAGGGGTTATCTTGGGTTCTGAAAAATGGATCCACATAATCTTACACCTTTTTTGAGGACAGTGGTTCATGCCTGCCTGCTCTGTGTATTGCATTTCCATGAAAATTTATGTTTCAGAAAGCACAGTGTCAGGCTTTTTAAAATGCCTGTAATCCACTTATCTTCACTACAAAGCCAAAACTGTAGCATCCTCCAAGACAGCACACTTCCACACATAGAGGGCTCTGGTGCCCGTGTCCAGGGTCCCCATGCTAAGAAGGCTGCGGAGGGATGGGGGTGTTGACTCCAAAGTGAAGGAGATGGGTCAACCAGAGAGTCTCTAAGGCCCTACATAGGTTTGGTTTTGCTCATGCACCTGGAGCCTCTTTCTACCCTTCTGCCTGCATCAAAGGCTGTGTCAGATGAGCCGAATGCGGCCCAGATAGAGGAGAAAGGAAAGTACCTGGGAATAAACATGTGGTGTGAGAAAGAGTGAGGCCCCCTTCAGAGAGGAGGTGTTGCAGGCCTGGTGGTGGTGGGAGTCCATGCGCTACACTGGAGAGACGGGATCCCAGCATCACAGAGAGCAATAGAAGAGGAGGCCCAGTTCCTGGCTCCAAAGTCATATGGTCCTTTCTTTCCCACTGTCACATTCTCTGTTATAAGCAATTCACTCCATTTTCACCAGAGAATAGCTCTAATCACACCTACGTACTGGGTGACAAACTTGAGGCTGCATCTTGGCAGGTGTCATGCCTGGGACACTTCACAATGCCACGTCCAGCGCGACTGAGGAGACAGACTATGCCCCTTCCTCTTCCACCCGGCTCTCCGGGCACCGAGTGGCTCATGCTGTAGGACACAAGGCCGCAAGCATAAGACAGGAGGAGATTCTCAGGCTGGTCCAGGACATTGCAGGCCTCTGCAAAATGCTGACCTAGGAGCTGGAAAGAGCAAGAGCAGCACCCAAGAGGACCCTTCTGCCTGCATAAGGGCAGAGGGGTGGGGCACGGAGGGGCCCTCGGCCCTGCCAAGCCTGGAGTCTCATCTTCCAGAAGAGAACACCTGGCTGACGGTCAAGTTTTATCACCCTAGGAGCACCATCCTTTGTCGTCCCAGTGAAATGAAAGAGCGCAATCAGGGCCAGCAGGCGGAGAGGCACAGGCAGGATTCCTGTCGGGATAATGCTCAGAGACTGCCCTTAGAAACGCGCTGAGGAGCTATTCCTGTGCCAACTCTCCTGCGACCTCAGATCTTTCAACGCCACTCGAACATCATTTAATCCATCCCTTCCGCCCAGCGTGGTCCACCCGCCTGAGTCCTGTCTCAGTGGGCCAAGACCTCCGCCGGACAGGCCCAGGAACCAGGCTGCCTATTGCCCACTAGGGGAGCCGAATCCAACTTTGAACAGCTCAGACTTTGAGAAGCTTCTGTCCTCTATCAGATGAAATCCTTTTCCTCTGCAACCCCAGCTCTTCCCTTGAAGGTCACCTAGAGATACCATTTATTTCCCCTCTGCAGGAATACCAATGCCACATTCAGAAGCAGCCGCCACAACACACTCTCCTATTCCACGATAAGCATGCTTTTGAGTTAACCCTCTCTGAGACCCTTTTAGAAATGACTCTCAACATGTTTCCGAACACAAAGTGTATCACAAGTATGTCTGGCGAGCGTGGGGCATGGGAGTTCGTGAACTCTCCGGTTCAGGATGTGCCGGTCCAGATGTGTCCTGCCTGTCGTTTCCAGAATCTACCCTTTTGCCCCTGACCTGAAGTGGGAACATTCTCTCAGCTGTTTTCTGGAACCTCTCCCCTTGTCCCCTTGGCACCTAGGATGGCCAGGTGCTGCCTCTCATCACACCTGCAGCCTGCAGGCTGGGATGTGGCTGGCCAAGCCAAGCGTGTGGGCCAAGCGGAACACCCAGGCATTCTTCCTCCACTTAACACAAGGAGCGGCATGGCTCCTTCCTCCCAGTGAGCTCCATCTGGGCCCAGGCACTGCTCACCCATCACCCTGGTGGGGAGAGCCAGACACAGAACCTGACGATTCCCAAAGGCCCCAGGCCAGCTGGCGGTAGGGCCTCTGCCACAACCCAAGCCTTCCCACCCCCAGCGCTGAGCCTCATCTTAGAAACAATGGTTCTTTGCCATCTAGCAACCCCATCCCAGTGGGAAATGCATAGATGCCAAAGACAGCTGCCAATCATCATCTCCCTCCTTAAGCAGTGGGGTGAGGGGCCCCCACAGGGGAATCGGGGGCCAGGAAGGAGCCTAGAGAAGTGAATGCTGCCCTCCGAGCTCTTGACCCCTTCCAGCTTGGCCTCACAGGTGCTTGTGAGAATGGAACCCCACCAGGCAGTGGTCAACCCTCCCTGGGTCAGTGTAGTTCCAGGCAGGGACCGTGCGCCAGAGCCAGGCCACGGAGCCCACAGTGGGCCTGGCAGTGTCAGGCTCAGGGACCTCCCAGTGGCTTTTATGTTCCCTTTCAGAACAGCCATAAAGAAAACAAGACATAAAGTTCCTGCTGCATAATTTGTGGCTTATAGGTGGTTTTATTGCTGTTTGCAAATGGCCAAAGTGCCCCATCTGCTCCCCTCAGGACTGAGAAGGCGTGCAGAGCCCCGAAACGGGGGCCTGGGCATGCTGCCTGCACCTTCCTGCCTCCCAGTCAGGCCAGGAGAGCAGATGTCCCCAGGATGCAGGCTTTTGCCTGCAGGGTCACCCATGGCCCCCTGGGTGGCTGGGCTTCTGCCCCATAGCCCCCAAAGGACACCACATGAGGACTGCAGGGCCACACGCGTGTATGTTGGAGGTCTACAGACTCAGCCCTCTGGGGAGAGAAGCTACGGAGGCCCCGGAGCAGCTTGGCCACCTCTGCTTGGCCACGGTCACCTTCCCAGCCCCTGGTGACTCTTGTCCTCCTTACAGAGGGCCCCCATCCACTGACTTTACTTACTGATTGTGTTATAAATAAGGATGGAAATCATCCAGAAACTTCGCCCATAAGTGATTCCGACATTTGCAGTACCTGCAAGGATTGTTTAATCGCTATTCTTGTTTATGTTAATCTACTCTATTAAATTTAATTTGTTGGTAATATCAATTAACACAAATTTATTGTGTTTAAAAACATATTGAGCTATTCATTCGTGTTTAGGTTGAGGTTTAAATTAGGTTAGGCTCACAAGTTGTTGTGAAGATAAGCCCAAACAGCTCTGTCCAGCGTCACGCCCTGGAGACCCCAGCGTGGCTCTCCAGCATCCTCGGGCACTCCTGTACACATTCCCGGCACACACCGCGTGTCTCCTTCAGTGTCACTGTGCACGTGTGTGTCAGCGTGTGAGCCCGCGCCTGTGTCTACATGCGCGCGTGTGTGTGCACCAGTGTCTGTGCACGCGCGTCCCTGCGTGTCTCTCTGCGTGTGCATGTGTGTCTGGGCTGTGCCCCCACCTGTGGGCTCTGAGGACCTGTCTAGGCACATGCATGGAGCTCCCCCCATGTCACCACCTGTGCCACCAGTCACCACGCTCCAGCTCCACAAAGCCCCGCCCCCAAGGCCCCAGCAGGCCCTGCATGCCTGCCCCCCCCAAGGACGAGTAGCCACACTGTTGTCATTCTGCAGAGCAGCACTTGTTTGGTGGACGCTGCGTGCCTGGTGCCTCAACCCACCATGGCACCGGGGATGACAGAGCACAGCTGAAGGTGGGCCACAGACCTGGGACGTCCCCCAAGGAGCCCACTCCACCTCACCATCAGTCCAGGGACAGAAAACAGGAGGGCTGTTTCCCAGTGGGGGACACTTCCCCAAGCACAGAAGATGACATTGCGATGACCATCTCTTCAGGAACCTCTAGGCTTCAAAGAGTGGCCAGGAAGAAGGGAGGCAGAGGACACTGCAGACGTCCCTGCTCCTATCAGGTCCCCGTGGTAGGTGACATGGCTGGTGACCCCACATCTCCACCCTCGCTGGTCAGGTGGCCCTGGACTACTACTTCCCCCTAAGGTTCTCTCCTGTCCACGCCAAAACCACAGTGCTTAGAGCACAGCGCTGGAGGGGCCCCCTCGCACCCCCTGGGCCTTTACCCTGTTTAGCACGAGGAAGCAGCCTTTGGGGGGTGGTGAGGAGGGCTGGACCCGACCCTGCACTGCAGTCTCCAGGGCCTGAGCCTCAGCTCCTCTGCCTCCTCCTCGATCCCACCTGGGAACCCCCTTCCCTTCCGTGGGAGGCATGCACGGCCTCACTCCAGGGCTCACAGACTACAGAATGGCTTTCAGGAACCCACTGCCTGGCATGGCGTGCCCTGCCAGGGACAGCTGAGATGGCAATTGAGACTGGGCGTGGTGGTGTGTGCCTGCAATCCCAGCTCTTGGAAGGCTGAAAACAGGAGAACCACTACAAGTCCGATCTGCGTAGTGAGACCCTATAGACTCTGTACCAAATACATAAAAAAGAAAGAAAGAAAGAAAAAGAACCCACAGCCATCAGTGTCCATGGCAAACACAGCTCCCCACTGTCCCTTTGCTATCCTTTCTTGTGCCAGTTTCCAAAGGGAACAAGGACCATAATCCTCTCCTGCATCCCATGTGGTCCCTGAGATCTCAGTGGGCTGAGGCTGGCAGATACAGCCCCACCCAGCATCTGGCAGCTGCCAGGGCCCACCTCAGTGCATGCCCGTGACACTGCCCAGAAGCAGCCCTGGTCACCAAGTTGGGGCAGCACACTGGCGACTCCACCAGGGGCAGGAGGTGGTGTGCCTGATGGGGCCAAACACACACCCTGATGGCCATTTCCACAGCGGCTCCTCTGACCCCTCTGCAGATGTCACTACTCTGTCCCTAAGGGCCAACGCCCCCAGTGCCTGTGAGCCCCGCCCTGGATGGACCGAGGGGAGGGCAGCCTCTACCTGCTCCCCAGAGCCTCTCTCCATGCTGGTGCTGCATCCAGAGGCTTCTGGACACCAAGGCCATGTTTTCTTCCCTCTTTTCTCAGCACCAGGGCCCACACTGGAAGCAGGGAGCCCTGCTAATAAATGAAGGAAGTAGTGAAGGAGCTCACCAAACTCTGAACACCGAACAAGTAGCCCACAGCTACTTGGCAGACACCTGGGCCTCCGAGCCCTCTACCCAGCTCCTCTGTTCCAGTGCCAGAGATCTCCAGGAAATCTGACCTTGTGACCTGGGGCCTCCTGTCCCTGCAGCACAGACCGGGGCTGTTCAACCATCCGGGCCTCATAAAGTCGCCCTTTATGCTAAGCCAAATCTCACACATTAAGACTCGAAGTCGAGAAAGTTCACGGGAGACATCATTGTGTTGTTTGATTTGCTCACCAAAGAGCCAGCCCAATTGAAAGGTTACCGTTCTCCTCAAAATATTCTGACAACTTTTTTTTTTTTTTTACATTTTAATGTTATCGTTTTGCCTTTTCAGAGAAGGGCTCCTATTTATCAGAGATGATTCAATGCTTCTGAAATCAGGGATTACTGGCTTTGACCTTTTCTTTATCGGCAGGCAATAAAACGAACGGGCCGGTGACAGGAATGTAAGTTGAGGATTAGGAAATTTATGCGGAGGTAGCGGTCTGAGGGGAAAGAGGCTGCAGTTGAAGTTGAGAGAAAGCAGAGGGCAGAAAGGGAAAATGTGTCACAAGCCCTTTCTCATGGACTCTCACTTCGGAAGTGAAGATGGCAGGGCCCACAAGTGTGCGCTCCACATGAGGTGAGCAGGGAAAGACAGTCAGGGCATGTTGGTCAAGGCCTCAGAGAGGGACAGGCCCCACGGCGGGACAATTGGAGAGGTGGAGGAAGACGACCCCAGGAAACCTCCACGGCCTCACTGGACCCTGACTGGAGAGCGCCTCCATCATCTTCCTGTCTAGCGTCTGTCAACTGAAAGCCCTGTGTGAGACACACCTGTCACTCTCTCCACCTCCTGCCTTCCAGACCTGCCAGCACCACTCAGCCAGGGCCCACCCCTGGCTCCTGCGTTCTCCTCTGTGCCTCGGTGGCCTAGCAGGAGTCCCTGGGAAAGACACGAGCCCCTAACTCTCCACGCCTGTGAATGTGACTTTATCCGCCAAGAGTCTTGACCCAACTCCTAGTGTCCTCAGAAGAGGAGATTTGGAGTCAGAGGCCCAGAGAGGAGGAGGGGGCCACAGCCAAACAGCGACAGCGGTGCGGCAGCCGCAAGCCCCGGAGTGCCAGGACGGACAGCGTGGCAGAGGTCAGAGGCTTGGGGGGAAGCCTCCTCCCATAAAGCCATCAGCAGAAGTGTGGCCCTGTGGACACCTGGGTCAGAATTCTAGCCCCAGCACCAGGAGGCAATGTGGCTCTGTCATCTTCGGCCACCAGTTCAGTTATTGCTGCAGCTGCTCTAGGAAGAGAAGGTAACTGGCACATTTGTGCTGACACCTGTCAGGAAGGACACGTGGTCTCTGCCCCCATGCCCAGGTGGACCATGTTGGTGTCCTGAAAACCAAGGTAAGTGCAGTGGACAAGTCACGGGCCGCACTCCTTGAGCAGAAAAGGGGCCTAAGTGTCCATACAGTTCAGGGTCAGTCCTTGGAGGGGGCAGCTGCAGCATGATCATGGAGTCCTGAGTCAGAAGGGGCTCTGCCCAGGGAGGAGCCAACTGCCACCAGGGCAAGGCCTGGGGACACGAGGACTCTGGCTAGTCAGCAGCGTGACCCAGTGGCCGTCCTAAGGAAACCTATTTTCTACTCCTTTGAGGACATCGATGATGGTGACGCCCAAGCAAACCCACTTGGTTCATGAAGCAATAGAGATGGAATTTCCCAACAGGGCTTTTGGGGAAGTTTTCAAGTGGAAAAAGGGAGCCCCACAAGATGTTTGGTGCTGAAAGGGTCCCAGGTTTGCACAATGTGAGAAACACTGTCCACTAAAACGACCTCTTGATGTGCTGAGCCATCCTTCTTGTACCCTAGGAGAAACCAGGAAGCCTTAGGGACCAGAGCCTTGCCCACTAGGGCTGTGCAAGCTGATTGGCCATTGGTCCATCCAATCAGAAGACAGCCGCTCGACCTTCGCACCTCCTAGGTTTCAATGCCAGTTAGGAGATGGGCTTTTCTAGCATGGATCAACACTTTCAAATTGTACGGTGAAGGTTGGCATTTAAAAATATGTGCTGTGACAGCCATCCAGGCCCTCCAAATGCTGTCTAACTTTGGAAAAGTATGAGAGAAATAACAAAAAGTCTCCGTGGCTGCCAGGTAGCTGAAGTGGCCAAGCTAGAGGCTGCTGCGGGGTGGATGCAGCTCCTCGTCCCACCTGGACACAAGCACAACGGCCTCACGGGCGCTCCTCCTGCAGCCGCTGTTCTGCAGTCCCCTCTGCCATCTGCAGCCGCCTCCTGGACCACTGTGGTAACAAGACTAATGAAGCAAATAGCTCAAAGGCTTCCAATATGTAATACAATTTCTCAAGGCTCATTTAAATATTTCAAATCAAAAGAGGGACTCAGCTGTTAGGTTTCTCCTCCTGGATCTTATTAAAATATGTGGGCAGCCTCATGATCATGCTTAATTTGGCTATAGCTTCTCTCTTTCCTCTGAGATTCACCATGTTATCAACCAAGAGCCTACTCAGCTTTTCCAAGTCCAGGGTGTTTGGGGGGAGTCTGCTCCAGAGGGGAGCCCGGGAAAGGCTGGACATCAGCAGGGGGTGACTGACCCCTGTGCCCTTCCCCTGTTGTGGAGGGGGGAGGCAAGTACCTCGGGGAGCCATCATTGGGCACCCACTGAGGGCCAGGAATTCTCTGCCTGGGGCTGCAGACAAGCCCAGGATCAGGGAGGTCCCCGCCATCCAGAAGCTTAACAGGAAAAGCAGGCTCCTCTGGGAGTGGAGCTTAGGACCCCACCCTCGACACAGAACCCCTGGTAAGCCACTGCCCAGGAAGCAGATCCGGACCTCTGGGTATGACAAGCCCCAGAACTGAAATGGGGCAGCACCCTTCTGGCTGCCTGGGACCATCCCTCAGAGGGAGCCTCAGCCTGAAAGGCATTTCACAATATTTAGAATAAGAGAAGCAATTCGAGCTTCGTCAAAAGGCAGACAGATGGGCTGGAGGTCTTGTGATCGCTTCTGAACAGGTGATTATGCATAAGGAAAGACTCAGGACACAATAGGGAGACATAGGGAGCAAGCATCTTGAGTGTCCTTCTAGGGACAGGGGTGCGTGTGTGTGTGTGTGTGTGTGTGTGTGTGTGAACTATTTCCCTGCCCACCTTTGCAGAATACAGAGTAAAGGGCTCATCTCGGCGAGGTTCTGAGCTGCAGGGTGATTTCCTGTGCTTTCTGCGCTTTAGGAGCCACCACAAGCCCTTTCCTGTGACTTGGGAGTTTAGGACCTTGGACAGCAGCCTGTGGAGGCCTAGTGTGGTTCCGCTCCCTCCTGCTGCACTGCCTGGCTTCCCCTGTCGTTCTCCCTCCCCTCTGCCTGTCCCCTGCATCCGGAGACAGCTGATAGCTCCCTGGTGTCCTTCGCAGTGGAGGTTGGAGCCCAAAGGCACCAAGATACCACCGCAGCCACAGGAAGGGCGGAGGCTGAACACGGAAGGTCCAGCACCCTGCGGGCCACCTCTGCAGGCCTCTGCCTTGGCCTGCTCTGCCAGCCCCTGGAGGAGTCCTGAGGCTGCTGTCATCCATACCTGGAAGAGCCCGGGCCACCTGCCGCTAGGTAGGCGCTGAGTGGAGTCGGGACAGGAATGGCTCAGGCTGCCACCGCCCACAGCACAGAGCCCAGATGGGCTGATGGAAGCCCAGAGGAGGGGAGTCTTCCGCACCCCGGCCTGGCTGTGGACTGAGCCCCATGCTGTTGGGCTGACACAGAAAGTGTATTGCAGCATGAGCGCAGGCTGTGGCCTCTCTCCCCACTGTATACAGCCTTCCCCTCCCTCTCTGGCTCCCAGGTTGAGGATAAAGTGATGCAGGGAACTACAACTCCATGAACCCTGATATGACCTATAGTCAGACCTTCTTGAATCATCCTGTGCCAAAACAGACTCAATACCCGCAACAAACGCGCCACACTAATGCAACATGTGCAGGACGGAGACACCAGGCCGAGGAGGGGGACTTCCTGCACAGATCTTCTGTAAACCTAAAACTGCTTCAACGAAATAAACTCTAGGAAATGAGAAGTCAGCTCCCAGACCCCAGGGCGGGCCTCCACCCCTCTAGCACGCACAGCATCCTGGAGGGACTGTGGACACCGCGACACCCCTTCTGGGCAGTCAGAGGAACTGGAGCAGAGGTGGGCTCCTGAGCACACAGCTCTTGGGCCACATGCTGAGTGGGGACATGCGGCCGGCAGGACTGTGGCAGAGAATCAGAGCCAAGAGCCAGAGAGCACACTGAACTCAGAACTCAGCCAGACCAAGGCAGAGCAGCCCAAAGAGGGTGCAGCTGGACTCTGAGGTCACAGTGTCCCCCTGCCTGGAGCCCACAGTGCCACTCAGCCACCCAACAATGCACAAAGGCCAGCTCCACCTCCGGCTCCACCACCCACTTCCCACTCACCAGAACCCCCAGCAGAACTCGCCAGGCACGCAGGAAGATGGGGCTTCAGAGCAGCAGCCTGGTCTCCCACCTCCTCCCTACTGCAGCGAGTGTCAGCCATCAGATGCCCCCATGCACCGGAGACCACAGAGCTGGGCCTCTGCCTCTGTGGCCCTCCCTGCCTGTGGCTATAAGAGGACACCCACCCAGCACCCAGGATCCCTGATTTCCACCCGCATCTTGGGTCCCCTCCCTAAGAGGTCCAAGGACCTGCCCTCAGGGGATCTTCACTGTAGGAAGGCTCTGTTCTGTGCAGCCCACACTGGGAGAGAGAGAGGAAGGCTCCCTCTGAAGACAGAAACTGAGGGACGGATCAGGGAGCCCACGGGGACAGTGCCTTTGCATGTGGGTGGCATTTGCTCTCTCATGTAGAAGTTAGGGAGGATTCAGACTTAAAGGAAAAGGGATAGGCTGGGAGGTGCACCGGGCAGGCACATCATGGTCCAGCTTCCAACTGCTGCAGAAGACACGCCTTTCCAGCCCCTCAGGCCCCTGCTGCCTCACTCCAGTTTTTCTTGAAAAATGACAGCACAATCCATCACCCAACCACATGTGCTGCTTGGCCTTGCGTGTCAGCTTGACAGATTTGGGAGACACCTAGGAAATTAGGAAAGTGCCCTTCTGGGGTGGGGGTCAGAGGGCACGGCCTTGGGGACTGCATGTGGGGCCTCACTCCTCTCCGGCCTGTGCCTGCCCTCTGCCTCTTGCTACCAGGAGACGAGCAGCTTCCTTCCACAGTGTCTCTGCTGTGGCCGGCCAACCATGAACAAAACCCACAGACAAGTAAACAATTCCTTTAAGCCGTGTCCGTCTGGTGCTTTGTCTCAGCAACCAAATGCTGGTGAGCACAGAAGGCTGTTGGGGCGCTCGCTATCTGGGCTGTTGGGGCACTCGCTATCTGGCCGTATGGCTCGGAAGCCTTGGGAACCCATTTACAGGAGGAGTTCGGAAAGCTCTGGAGATAGGGGCTAGGAGCCCCAGAATACTGAAGGAAGAGCCTGGTGGGCAATCTTGTGGGAACTCACAAGACTGGAATGCTGAATGGAATGCAAACATCTAAGCCTGTGTTTATGTGGTTTCACATGGGAAGAAGGACTGCTGGGACTGGCGGAGAGGCCACTCCGGTGGGAAGGATTTGTTTCCATTCTATCCCTGCCCAAAGACCCTGTGAGAGGCCGAGCTTAAAGGCGGCAGACGAACTGACCTTGCGGAGGGAATTTCAAGCCAATACCACACTCAGGCTGCGGCATGGTTACTGCCCGCTGCGTTTAGCCAAATTTACAATGAGACTTGGAGCAAAAAGCAGAGCAGAAAGATTGGAGAAACACACCATTTGGCTACAAAAAGAAACCTGTGTAAAGCTGGACCCCAAGAAGGTGCAGCTGACAAGGAGGTGGTCAGTATTGCCAGTGAGAAGCCCAGTGCTTTCCACCAGGACAAGAGGACAGAGGCCTCAGGTTTCCCAGGCGTTGGCCAGACCACCCATCGTGGGCTCCAGGGCGGAAAGCTGTAAAGTTGCTTAAGACTTCTGCTTTGCAAAGAGTCCCGAGGTGACCTGTTTGCTCTGGCCTGCCCAGAGAAGTGTCCACAGCTCCACTCCCACCCTGCCAGTTCAGCCATCTGGGAGCTCAGCACCTGCTGCCTCTGTGACCCCGGGGAGTCTGGCTAGTGCTCCCAGGAGCAGACCACCTCGGTGTCTTCCACAGGATGCTGGTTTTGCAGGCATGCAGAGTGCAAAAGTTACAGGGTCATAGAACCTTCCACCCAGATTTCAAAGGAAAGCATGGAAGATCAGGCAAAAATGTGTGACAAGGACAGAGTCCCTACCAGGAGCTCCTGTGGGGGTGATGTGTAACACTGTGGGAATGAGGCAAAGCCATATGGAGAACCTAGATGTTGTAGGTGTCAGGAACGAGGACTACCTACCAAGGCAACAGCAAGCAGACCCAGCCCAAGAGGGGCTGTGTGGGATGCACTCAGCGAGGCGTGGGGATGAGGCTGCCCAAGCCCTGTGCAGCTCACACCATGCCACCTGTGCCCCAGAAGCTGGAGACAGAGCTACGGGACCTATTGTTCACTTCGCTGGGCTTTGGTCTTACCTTGCTAGGCATTCTCACGTTGGCATCTTTGCTCCCATTGAAGTGAGAACATTTCCTTGTGCCATTTCTCTTGAGGGCATATAACTTGCTTTTTTTTTTTTTTTTATTTTACAAGGACTCACACTAAGGCTTCCCTGAGTGTGAGAGGGAGCGGGATTTGGACTTTTGAGCAGTGTTGGAATGGTCGAGACTTTGGGGAAGGAATTAGACCACATGCAGCTGTACTTGGGACAGCTGGGTCACAGTAGGCAGGATCAGGGACTCATCGTTTGTGTACTATGTTTACCTTGAGATTAATATGGCTCAAGGAGACGGGAGCAGGTATCACGCTGACAAGGCGTGGACCCGTGATGGTTGATCCTGGTCAGCAACCTGTTGCTTAGGAGACAGGGAGCAGCGCGCACGCTCTGTGTGTGCCTGGGCCCAGGGGGACCCTGGTGGCTGTCTGTTTTCCAGCCCCTTCATCTCTTGCTCCTGCCCCGCTCTCTGCCTGCTTCTATGTTTGTACCTCAGAGCCAGCTGAACTTGGACAGAGGCCTTTGGAGCCATGAGCCAGAACAAACCTTTTTCCTTTAAGCTCTGCATGCTGGGAGTTTTGTCCCAGTGACAGGA
This sequence comes from Tympanoctomys barrerae, assembly GCA_002564285.1. Taxonomy (NCBI): domain Eukaryota; kingdom Metazoa; phylum Chordata; class Mammalia; order Rodentia; family Octodontidae; genus Tympanoctomys; species Tympanoctomys barrerae. The sequence continues at coordinate 18,280 of NDGN011550526.1, read as the reverse complement.
AACAGCGTGTTGCACCAGCGAGTCCACACCTGGTCTCGGGCAGCCACGCCACACCCCGTCAGAAGGCGAGGCTGCACAGGGGGCGTGTGGGCCACCACACTTGTCACAGCCCTCCTGTCCCCATGTTGCCACCACCATGCTGCCTCTGCTTCTTCCCAGACCTGTCCAAGGCTCAGAGCACACGCAGGCACTTTGCGCTACAAGGCTCAGAGGCTGCTTGCCCGTGGGGCTGTGGAGCACAGCGTCCCCTCCAAAGAGTACGTCTAGGGCCAGCAGACGGATGGCAGCCAGGCACCCACCAGGACATCCAGCTGCTGCCCCCAGCTCCCACGGCTGGCTGCCCCCTGCCTTCGGTGCCCAGGCCCCTGGCCTGTCCTCTGCGGAGCAGTTTTCCTTACCCATGTGCCTGGCACCTTGGGGCCAGGACCCGGCTCCAGCCACCCACACGCGGGGCTTGAATCCTGCTAAGTAATGGATTCAAGTCCATTCACATAGCAGGGAGGCACCACGCCTGCCCCTGGGGAGGGGGCAGAGGACAAGGGGCAGAGGCCACAGTGATACCCTAAGGCCCCTAAGAAGACCTGAGGGCCAGGACTCCCACCCTCCCTCCGTATGTGCCCACCATGCTGACTCGTCCAGCCCTTGTGGGTGCCCACTCTGTGCCAGGAACCCCCCCAGGCCCCAAAGAAAGGGCAGCAAGCTAGAGAGGGACTGGTCTTTTGTGGTTTTTTTAAAATTTATTTATTTGGCGTAGGGTCTCACTGCGCGGCTCAGACTTGTAGTGATCCTCCTGTCTCAACCTTCCCAGTGCTGGGATTACAGGCGTGCACGACCACTCCCAAGGTTCTGGGGCTGGCACAGCATGCAGTACTGGGGATCAAACCTGGGTACTTGCGCTTGCCCCGCAGCCACTTAGTCTGCCGAGCTATCTCCCCTGCCCTAGAGAGGGACTGTCAAACTCCAGCCCGGAGCAATTCCACCGCCACAGGGGCTCCTGAAATCCATCTAAGGAGGCATACACAGGACCCAACGGACCACCAACTCCAAGGGAGCACCACCCTCCACGCCACAGCTGGGCAGGCCCTGGCGCCTTGGGGAGGGAACAGCAGCTCCTTCAGCAGAGCCTGTGTTTGTCCAGGCAACCTGGCCCAGCTCTGCCTTTCACCACTTCATGCCCCTGCCCTCATGGGCAGGAGAACCCTCCAGGAGAGCCGTGCCTGATGCCACAGACTGCAGTGTGGGGACGGGAAGCGGTGGCCAGGCAGGGCGGAGGGCAACCCGAGCTTGACTCTGCCTCCTCTTTCCCTCCAGGCTAAAGCTGCATCTTCAGAGCAAATGAATCAGATAATCAATATGCCCTCAGAGCACCCAGGCAGGAAAAAACAGAAAAACACCTCCACGCCTGGGGAGCTCGGTGATTAACCCCGGCGAGGGGCTGGGCCAGTCTGAGGGAGGAATAGGCAACGGGAAGGAAGGGTGGGAGGCAGCTGATGCCCCCACTCCCAGCAGAGAGGTCTGTGGGGGCTCCAACCATGGGGACCCCGCTCTCTGCGGACACCCGAGGCCAGGGAGAAGGGCTCCGGACGGCTCTGATCTGACAGAGGCAGGACGCTCCACGGGATGAGCGATGGGCTGGGATCTCCCTGCACACACACCATTAATCTAGCAGCCAGCTCGCCTCGGGGAAGACGGGCGGCTCGGGATGCTCAGGGTCACCTTTCCCATCAGTGTCCTCAGTCAGCCCAGGGTGGCCGCCACACGCATCAGGCTGCCTTGGCTGAAGGTCGCCTGGGCACAGCATGCAGGGTGACACTCGGTGCTTGCACAGCCGGCCTGTGCCAGGCCTGGGGGCACAGTGGGGTCGTGGATAGCCCCTCCAGCCCTGCACCCACGCGAGGGCCTGAAGATAGACTCCTGGCTACGACTGCTGCCCACTACCTTCTCGGACACGGTCAGGGCCAGGAGAGGAAACCTGGAAAGGGCCCTTGTCTGCCACCAGGATGGCCTGTGACTGTGGGGTCACAGTCACATGGGCACCCAAGCATGGACAGGGGGAACGGGACTGTGCTTGGGGAAAGGGGAAGGCACGCTGACAAGGCGGGCGACCACCTTGCGACTCTGGAGGGAACCGCCACAGACAGGTTGGCCACCACTGGGCTTTTGAGAAGCAAGGCAGCTCCAGCTGGTGGGGGCTCCAGGAGGTCTCCAGGGCCTGCAGGGTGTGGACGTGCAGGGGTGAGCCAGGCCAGCAGGGGGCTCCAGCCAGGGGCTGTGCAGCGCCAGGAGCTGGCAGAAGCCACAGTGCCCGGTGTGCAGGCAGGACCTGTTGCCGGAGAGATGGGTTTCTCTAAGGGTCCCTGGGGAAAGATCCAGGCATCCAAGCATCGGGTCCCTCCGGGGAGTTGGCTGTAGACCCTGGGGAGGGCTGATTCAGAAGAAGGCAGGTGTGGCCTGCAGTGTGAGCGCCTCCGGGGTGGGGCGGGGGTGGGGCTGCCCCGTGCTCCTGGCCATGCATGAGCCTCACGCGGGGCACTTCCTAGTTGACAGCACCCTGCAGGTAGATGCCTGCTTCCTCCCCGTGTGCAGAGGAAGCAAAGTCAGAGAAGCAGCAAAACTGGTCCCGGGGCATGCAGGGACTTGGATGTGTGGGGTCTGGTGCAGCCACCCCGACCTTCAGGCCCAGGGAGCCCTGATCCCACCCTTCCATGGGAAGCTGACATCTAGGTTAAAGCAACGCCCTATGCTTGGCACAGAGGACAGAAATCAATCACCACTTCAAACGCCTCATCACCTTCCCACAGCAGCCTCAAGGGCAGGCTGGACAGCCCCACTCTGCAGATAAGGGAACTGAGGCAGGAAGGTCAAGTCCACGCCCAAGGACACCGGCAAGCAGGGGGCAGAGCCCCTGGCCATGGGCCCAGCGTGGAGTCTGGTGGAGGGCAGCGAGGGCCCCGCCCCACCTGACCACCCCCAGAGGTGTGGGCAGAGTGAGTGACACACAGCAGAGCCTGAGGGAGTGATTAATGAGGCCCAGGTTGGAGCAATAAGAGGATAACATGCTGTCTGAGTGCGTGGTTCCCTGCCAGCTGTGGGGTCGCCCAGCCACGCACCCTCAGCCCTCTGGTCCCTCAGCTCGCCACAGCCTGACTGGGGTCCAGACAGCACAAGCCTCTTTCTGCCAAGATAAATGCTGGAAGGGGCCTGCTCCAGAAGGGCCACCGGAGTGCACTGCAGAGGGAGGCTGCGGGGAAGCGTTGCTAGGATACGGAGGAGTGGGACCAAGGGCACTGGGACCAAGCGGCTCCCCAGCGCGACGGAGGCAGCCTGGCCAGCATCCGAGGAGCAGGAGGATAAAGGGACGGACGCCAATCTCTCAACTTCAGTGCACTGGCTCCTGGCTAACGTTGACAGAGGCTCAAAGGATAATTTGAAATCTAATTGCTGGGTGTTTTGGTTTGGTATTAGGGAAGTTCCACTTGGTAAATATCAAGGAGCTGGAAGCCTTCCCTGATCCTATGGGCAAAGTTTACTGATGCTGCCCTGGCAGTAGGAGAGGAACTTGCAAAAACCAAGGGGGGGAAGGAGGGGGAGAGAAGAGAGAGGGGAGGAAGAGAGAGGGGAGGACAGAGAGAGACACAGAGGGAGACAGAGACAGAGACAGAGAGGTTGCGCTCCCAAGAAGCAAAGTTGCTGGGAAGGAATGAAGCCATCGAGCCAACCCGCTCCTGCATGTTCTTTCTACAGAGACATAGTCTGGGTCTCATACAGGAGAAGAAGGGTCCAGGGCCCGGCTCTCCCGAGGACTGAGGACCGCTCGTCCAACAAATGCTCTGCTGACTCCAGCCTTGAGCAGCAGCACCCAGCCGCGTAGCAAGAGCACAGGCGCCCCTGCAGGGCACTGCGCTGTCGTGGGGGCCAGCAGGAGTGTGAGGTGGGAAGCAAGTGACTCTTCTCCAGTGCCAGGAAACAGCAGCACCCTCGTGGCCTTAGGCACAGAAGAGATGATTTGTGTAAAATATTATTTAAACGAAATAGCAAGTTTTCAAATTTGCGTCTTACAAATACAACCTGAGAGTCAGAGGAAGAAAACATAAAGAAAGCTGGCTCCATACCTCATACACCTTAAAGTAAAGGAAGACGCAAAAAGATACACGTTATGGAAACCGCCGAGAGATGCCAGCTCTCGCCTGGGTAGTAGCCACCACATAGACGGGTTTGCTTCAGTTTCCTAAGGATGAACCACAAGTATCTATCACGCCTACCATGTACACAGACTTCACTTCTCTAGTAAATAAAAGGTTCTTATAAAAATCAATACAGGAAAACTCCAGTAACCTAATAGAAAAGGGTACTTTTGCAACAATAAAATTCTAGTGCCCATTAAATGTATGAAAATGTAGCCAACCTCACTCATGAGAAGAGGCTCAGGCATGCCGTCACTGTGACAACGGTTAAGAGCTGGGAGAAGGCTGATTTGTTGGAGCCCTGGCGGCAAAGCTGAGTGACACAGAGTGATGCTCTGATACAGCCACCGGGATGATAAACTGGTGTGAATTTGTCGATTCTGAGGGGACGGTGCCTACCAACACTGTCAGTGGGCATACCCTCTGACTTGGCGATTTTACATATGCAGCAATCTCCAGAAATTTACGTTACATGCATAGTATCCATGTCTGGAATCATGTGACACAGGAAGAGGACTGATCATTGTATCACTGTTGTCATTAACACAAATCTGGAAATCGCCTCAATATTTATCACCAACAGCCTGACTGTCTAAAATTAGGGTCATCCTAAGAACAGACTGTTACACCACTATTTTTTTTTAATGAATGAAAGGTATTAAAAAATAACAGCCAAAGTATGTCATAAAAATACTGGATACAGAATGGTGTATATAGTACACTTCCATTCCTACAAAATAAGGGGGCACGTAACTGAAGAGAGTATCTCTATTATTTGGAAATCATCAATAAAGTCAAAGTTAATTCAAAAAAGATGTTCTACCCAAAAAAAAACCCACAGCATTCAAGGATTTCCCAGCCTGGGTTTTAGGAGCCTACAGATTTTACAGAGCACGTCTCATAAAACATCGTGTGTTCTCTTCCCATTTGCAACTGTTGGTTTGGTCCATGCTTAGGGTGACTTGTTCTTGGAAGTCTGTAAAGATTTGTTTGTACAACCGCCTGGGTCCAATGTTTTCTTTGTGGCAGAATTTTTGTTTTGTTTTGTTTTGTTTTTTGTTTTTTTGTTTTTAACCAGAGATTTTATTTTCTCCTCACCATAGGACTTCTCAGGTTTTCTATTTCTTCTTGACGCAGGAGTCAGTTTTGGTACACACCAAGTGCTTGGGGTAGAGGCACCTCAGTCCAAGGGACTTAGGGAAGGAGAGCTCTGTCTCCCGGGCTGCTTGTTCATTGCCTTCCTCCATTCACGTTGCGTCAGAATGCTTGGAGACAGAGCCGTGGGTGCCCCGCCAAACACAAGCCAAGCTGAAGAGGGCTGTGGCTGCTGCTCCTCCAGCACAGCTCAGAGCCACGGTGCCCACGTGCTGCCCCTTGTAGAAGGGGCACCTCCACCCCACTGTGTGGGGAGCCTGGGCCCCCTCTGACTGGCCCTCTGGGACACCCCATGTTCCCCCCACCCACCCACCTATGTTCCAAAAGGGGCCCAAGGCTGAAACACAGCCAAGGACTGACCTTGTGTCCCATGACATCCCCACTGCTCCACTGCTGCTGTTGTCACAGCAGGCTGGAGTCACTTGTCTGTGTGACCATCTGGTCCCTAAAAGGATGAGAGTTCAAGACCCAGCGAAGTTCAAGCCCAGGGACAGAGACGGAACACGAGAAACAGGGGGCGCTGCCAGTCATGTCTGGCTTCCAGGTTTGTCTTCAGCCTGGCCCCTGGAGGTGGATGTCTCTGGCCCCCCAAGTCTCATTCATTGCTCTTGTGACACAAGTGCCACAGCCTGGTGACTCAGGTTCTCAGAAGCCTCATCCTCCAAGGGCTTCCCGACATGGAGTGTTGAGGCAGATGAAGAATGGGTGTGGGTTCGGCACAAGGAGAAATGTGGGGGGCCAGGCCATGGTGGGGCCAGCAAACAGGAGGCAGGAGGGGTGGGTAGAAGAAGGCAGGGCAGAGAAGGAGACTGACTCAGAGGCCACTGGACAGGCACCGCTGGCACCGCGTCCTCCATGGTAAGGCCACCATGGGAGTGTGGTGGGTGGGTCAACAAGGGCTAGGCTAGGACCTGGCTGGGTGGCTTCTAGCAAGCCGCATGACTTCTCTGTGTCTTGTCTGCACCCCGAAAGGCGGAACCCTCATATTTGGGCCCAGCACTGCACCTAGCACTTTGCAGGCATCACTGATGGACTCCTTGGGCACTCCTTGAGAGGGGAACCATCAGCAGCGCCATCTCCAGAACGGGAAACTGAGGGAAGGGAGGGAGGCAGCTTTACAAGGCTGCGGAGCCCGGAAGAGGCTCCCCAGCAGCGGGAGCCCTGACAGTCAGCCAGGGTCTCTGTTCTTCCGTCCACGGCCTTCCCTTGCCAGGAGGCTAAACTAAGTGAGCTACATTCTAGAACAGAGCTGGCACACTCGGAGACCTCCGTCGGGGGTAGTTACAGCTCTTGCTGGAGAGCCACGGCCCTTCCTCCGTGCCTCCCCCTCTCCTCTCTCCAACTGTTCCATCTCCCAGGACATGTGGCAGGACTGAGGACGACTGCCAGCGCCAGCACAGGGAGCGTGGAGGCCCACACCACAGGGGCTGCTCGTTAGGCGGCAGCCAAGCAGTGGCCCGGGCACACAGCGCTGATTAGCATATTCATAAATTGCTGTTAAGGACAAAAAGGCTACAGCTCACACTAGGCGGAAGTGGTTGAGGACAGCAGGGGCCTCCACCTCCATCCCCAGAAAGCCTTCCCTCAAGGTGCTCTGTGGCCCAGCCCCGGCCAGACCCTGGGAGCAGAGGCCAAAGCTGGGCCTGTGACAGTCACAAGACGGCTGACAGCAGCAGAGTCCCGAGAGCGCTCCTGCCGTCCCAGTGCCAAGCCTGCAGGAAGCAGCCGTGAGCCTCTTGGGAGCCGCTGGGAGGGGCAGGAGCTGCGAGGCCTCGGTAGCTTGTGCCATCAGGTACACTTATGCCTTGTGCTACATGGTACCAAGGCACAGCAGGACTCTGTCACCTCCCTCCAGGATTGAGGCCCCAGAGCCCCACCTGGGAAACCCCCACTGGCCCAGAGCAGAGGGTTGGGGTGTTCCTATGAACTCCCCAAAGCCAGCCTTGCACTTGTGTGCTTCTGACACATGGAACCCTGGTGCCACCAAATGTCACCCTAGACAATGATCTCCACTCCCTGGTGGCCTTCCAGCTCCCCTGCTACCCTGGAGCCATGGTGGCTGGCTGATGCTTCTCACACAGGGCCCCAACCTCCCAAGACTCTGAGCGCTCTGAGCAGAGATCTGGTGCCTCCCTCCACCTAGGAGTCCTTCACCCTGGCTATCCCCAGATCCCTGAGGAGACTTCAAGACGCCTTTCTGGTGGCCTTTGTCCAGCACAACTTGCAAACTATAGCATGTGCATACAAGCTTCAGGGGTGGGACCTGGGACATCCATAGGGCTGGGGAGGAGCAGGTGGGGACAGGGAGCCTGATGGCCCAGGCCACAGCAGCCCACCCATCCCTGGGCTTGGAGGGCGCAGGACACCCCTGAGGCCGCGCTGGCCATCTCGTTGATTTCTTATCAGAGTCCTAGGCTCTAGGCTCCCACCAGCCAAGGAGCCAGGGCCAAGGGATTGGGCCTCCCTACAGCCAGCCTGGCCTCTTTGGGGCACCGGGCTGCACCCACATCCTTTGAGGCTCAGTGATTTCCCTCTTGCACTCACCCCTGAGGCCCTGGAGCCCCAAAGGGAGGAGCCAAGGGGGGCTTTAGTGTCCACATGGTGCCCACTCCAAGGACCACTGGACAGGTGGCCTTAGAGCGCCCAGAGCTCACAGCCAGGAGGGCCCTGAGTAGGAGGTGCCTGAGAGTGACACCCTGAGTGAGGGGACAACAGGCCTGAACCTCGTGAAGCCCCGCGCACGTGTACCCACGGGCACGCACCATGCTGTGCGGGGTGGACACAATTTCTGACTCACACACATACACAGCATGTGTATGTGTAAACACACTCCTTTGTGCCAGCCCCAGCACTCACGCGTGGGGAAAGAGCACACACGGTGTCTTTCGCTTCCTCCTTTCCTTTCCCAACTATCTGCTGAGCACCTACTATGCGCAGGCAGAGGGGGCCCAGGGGTCTGGAAGCCCCTCTGGCAGAAGAGGGCAGCAAGTGGGGACAGTGAGCCAGCCGGGACTCTGCAACCAGCCAGAGAGGAGCGCCCAGCCCGTGCCAGGGCCAGGAAAGAGTACCACAGGAGCAAGAGAACCCTGCGCAGCTCCATGCCCAGCACGTGCAGCCCTGGGTGAGCATCTGGGGGTGAACTCCGTGGAGGGACGGATCTGACGCCCCCTGTGCCCAGGAGCCCCCGCCCTGGCTCTGCTCCCAGCCAGGCGCCAGGATGGTGGGACGGAGGCTCCCCGCGTCACGGGGATAATCCCCCTTCAGCCTCACAGCCCTCCTCGCCTCTCAAGCGCCTTCTCCTGCATGGGCACATTCGCAATGCCTCATTATTTTTACAAAAGGAATAACATGGCGCATAGAGTTTTAATCCTCTTCCTGTCTTAGAAGCAGGAACATTGCCACAGCCACTGAATGAGTCATGCATCAGCTCCGCCACTGAGAACAAACAACAGGAGCAGTGTGTATTAATCCCTGCTCCAGTCGTTGAAGCTCGACACCTATTCAGATCCTGACACTGCCCCGGGCTATGTGAGCCTGGTCGCTCTGCTCTTGTCTGTGGGCCTCGTTTCCTCGGTGAAATGAGAATGAAATCATCTATCTCACAGGGATGTGTCAAGGGTTCAACGAGATAGTATGTGGGAGAGGACTGGTCACGCTGTGCTGCGTAACAAACAGCCCCGGAACGCTTGGGGCTTGTACTACAGCTGAGTTTCACTTGAGTTTCGCAGGTCAGCCAGGGCTCCTGCACACCGCAGCCACTAGGGACCTGAACAGAGGGCCCCTTGTCCCGCAGGATGTCGCCACAGTTCCAGAGGCTGAGCAAAGAAAACACAATAAACCCCGTGCTGTTCCCGAAATCTCCTACTGGGAAGACTTGCACAGCCTTCTGCTCACAGGCTGCCGCCTGAGATAACTCCAAGGCCACATCTGAAATAAAATAAGGGGTAGAGATAGAAGCCTGCGCCTGCAGTCCCACTGCTCGTGGGGCGAGGGCTGAGGCAGGGGGACACCGGAGTTCAAGGTCAGCCTGGGTCATTTAGCAGTTTTGCAAGACTACCTCAAAATTTAAAAAAAAAAGTTAAAGGGCTGGGCATGTCGGTAGCTCGGAGTAAAGTTCCTGGGTTCGACTCCCAGCACCACTTCAAAATGAACGAAGAAGAAAAGCGAAGAGCAGAACTAGGTGGCCTGTCAGGGGCAGTGGCCGGGAGGTGTGTGTCGTTTCTGCAGAATTCCAGTTGGCTGCGCCTCCCCCTTCCAGCCCCTCTTCACTCTGCCCGGTGACCACTCCCGTGTCTGTTTTCAGCCCACAGTCCCCCCAGCACATGAGCACCAGGCCAAACAACAGAGGGGCTCCTTGGAGTTGTGCTGATGGGGGAGGCGGGGAATGAGGGCCTCCGCAGGGAGCTCAGGACACAAGGCTGGGGGCAGGAACTCTTCTGCTGGGTCCTGGCAGTGCCAAGGCCAACATCACAGGCCCAGTTAGGTCCTGCTGGCACTGCTCGGCCTGGTGAAAGCTTTCTGCAGCATCTCCATGCGGAAGCCAAAGCCTTTCAGGCCCGCGTGATCTGAAGGGACCCCTGCAAGCCCCAGACCACTGGCGGCTCTGTGCCCAGGGTCCGCACGGAGCAGCCACTCCTCCTGCATGACCGTGCATGATGCTGGATGCCCCTGCATGCTGTCTCCTCACCCACACACAGAGGATGGCCTCTGCCTGCCCCACCAACTCCAGGCTGGCCAGGTGCGCAAGCTTCTCCTATTCTGGGAGCTGAATCCCAGTTTCCCCAACCACGTCTTCCACATTGGTCTTCCTTCAGCCCTGGGGCACCATTGGAGTTTCTTTCTGGGTTGTCAGTTTCTTTCTGCTACTTCATCCCAGTAATCATCTGTCATGCTAACTCTATTACGCCCACTGTCACCTGCCCGGGCCCAGGCGCTGCACTCCTGGCTCAAGCCCTCTGACCTTCAGCCTCCTGCCCAGGAGGCCACGCTTCCTTCCCTCGGTGACATCCCAAAAGCCCTTTCTCTGCACCCAATGCTTGCCTACTCCTCCTCACCTGACACAAAGATCTTCTTCCCGGTGGGTGTGGGACAGAGGGCTGGCTCTCTCCTTCCCTTACTTGTGCATATTGTGTCCTTAGATGGTCAAGGAATGAAGGAAAACTGGAGGCAAGCAGAGGGCCGATGACCTGCCGAAGGCCAAGGCACAGTGACAGTGATGGCAGGGTGGACACAGGACCCTGCCCTGGCGGGGAGGGCAGGGCCTGGGCGTTGAGCTGCAGCAGGGGCCGGCACCTTAGGGGTGGGAATGGGCAGGCGGCACCCACAGACACTGGTCCTCTGCAGTGAGGGCGCCCCAGGCTGCAGGCAGCCAGGAAGATGCTGCAGTGGGGGCCTCAGTGCCTCATGGCAAAGGAGATGGAATCAGACACGGGTCTCCAGTGTCATGGAGTTCCCTGCCCTCCAGCTCAAGGAGTTCAGGATTCCAGCAGAGGCTTGGGGAGGTGGGACGCACACGAGCCAGACCGAGGAGGAAGAAAGCCCAGGAATCGCAGCACACAGACACCAACTCCAAAGCTCAGCCATCAATTCAACCTCCAGTTTGGCCAGCAGATGGTGGAGGAAGAGATCGACTGCAGGGGTGCAAGCTGAGGCCTCCCAGAGCCCCACGCTCCCCTCTGTCGAGACAATCGCAGCTCCGCCAGCTGCCTGCAACCCCCAGCTGCAAGGGCAAACATCGCAGCCTGTTGCTGCAGACCCCCGAGACAGCAGGCTGCTCGTTCTGCAGCAGAGCTAACCAACATCCATTTCTGTCTTGTGCTTCCTACAGGACAAATAAGGAAGAGCATAAACATAAAGCACGCAGAGAAGATGCCTAATGTGCAGAAGAAAATAAGAGCCTGTTTGTCAACAAGAGCGTGGAGAAGGACTTCAGAAGACACAAAAGGTTGATGCCATATAGGAAAACACAGACGCAGCTCTATCGAGGAGAAACTCTTAGCTGACAAAGGAAGCCACGAGCAAAGGCAGGAACGAAGGCCACGGACACGCGGAGCGTGGTTGTGGTGGCCGCGCCAGCAAAGCACGGTAGGCCCCGTCGGAAACATCAACGCAGCAGCGCTGGCTTAGGGCTGGGCCTCAGCGCTAGGAGAAGCTGAAGACAGAGGGGGAGACGGGCCAGGGGCAGCTCAGCCATGCAGAGAAGGACACCCACAGGGACAATGACCACAGAGCAGGGCATGCCCCTGCACAGCACCCAGAGCTGCAGGCAGTCCGGTGACAAGAACAGATGAAGGAATCTGCTCACCATAGCCAAGGCACTCCGTGAAGCTGTCCTCCTAGGGAGGGCTGGAGGAGGGTGGTTCCCAAGGCCCCAAGCCTCACCGGCAAAGTGGGGCGTCTGCTCCAGAACCTCTGTGTCGCCTGAATGGGCCTGCTCCGCTCATCAGAAGAGCAGAATTCCAAACCAAGCACGGTGGCCCATGCCTAGAATCCCAGCACCGGGAGGCCGAGCAGGAGGATCATAAATCTGAGCCCAGTCTGGGCAACTTAGCGAGGCCCAGCCTCCCAAAATAAAAAAATTTAAAAGGTGCTGGGGATGGAGCCCTGTGGGAAGGGCCTGAGTCCATCCCCAGCAGCTCTGGATAAACAAAGAAAAATGGGGAATTTCAGCCTCATTGAGCCAATCAGGGACAGAGCCAACAGCAGATGTGGACGTGCGGATTGCTTACCTGAAGTTCCCAAAACAAACAAACCAGAAAGAACACAGGCTCCTTACAGATGCGCCTGCTCAGTATTAGAACTCAGATGAGTCCAAGCAGGCACCTCGGCTCAGCACATCCTGGCGCAGCCACGGGGGTCTGGACTCCATCCCCAGAGCTGTTGTCCCTTTACAATGCCCTCTGTCTGGCGGAGCTGCCCTGTGTTAATCTGAGCAGATCAGGGAGCAGAAACACCCTTCATCAATCTCCACCACGCCCTGCGTGCTCCGAACTCTTGGTATTTTTCAAGAGTCCATGCAGCGCAACAGAAAGCTGACCTCAGCGCTGCAATGCTGGTCCCTGTGGGGCACGATCCTGGCTCGGTCCTCTTTCCTGTTCACCTTCGTGTAAATTCTTGTCCAGTTGCTTTTGTGAGGATTTCTTACTGCCACAATGAAGAAACATGAATTTCACATCCCTGCATCATGAGCGGGCTGCACGCGGGCTGGAAGGACTGAGGACCAGGCCTGCAGGCTCACCTGGTGGCCCTGCCCAGCTCTGCAGGGGAAGATAGGGACACATCCCCTGCAGGGAGTCGGGGGCTCCATGTGAAATGAACCATTCCCGGAGAGCTAAATCCCTGTCTTATCGAATGTTGTATCCTGAGGCTGATTAATTTAAACTCCAAAATAAAATAAACATCAGCTTTAAATAAGGATTAAGCAGTCAGCGGGCCCCTGGGTCGATCAGAGTGACACTGCACGATGAACAGGGCAGATGGAGGGCCCGCGCTCGGCACTGCACAGGGGAGGGTGGCAGAGAGGGTGTTCTTCTTGTCTCAAGCCCAGATGACAGCAGAAAATTCAGTCACGAGGACACCTGTCCCCCGTGCCAGGTCTGAAAGGGTCTCCCCAGCCCCACACACATTCCTATACATTGTGAAAGTGTGACAGAGCTGGGTCACACCTGAATCTCCTTTTGGAGCGAGACCCAGAAGGCTCAGCTGAGGCTCTTCCATGAAAGCTTACGACCCCCAAAAGTATCGCATCCTGGAGTGTCATCCCCAGTGCAAGAGTATTCAGAAGTCGGACATTTAGAAAGCAATGGGGTCGTGAGGGTGCGGCCCTGAGAATGGGGTTAGTGCCCTAACGCAAGAGGCCCAGTAAGACTGTTCTCTTCCACCTAGAGAGGACACAACAGAACTGCAAGATGTACCTTTCTTTGTTTCATTGCTGACAAGCCGCCCAGTCTAGGCTATTCTGTTTCATCAGCCCAAAGGAGCTAAGGGCCTCCGCCTTCCATGTGACCTGAGAGCTTGCTTATCAGCTGAGCTGCCCACAGACTTGACTACAACAAACTCCCTCCAGCAGATGTGTGCTGAATACCTGCGCTGCATAAAGATGCACTGTGTTCTTGGCTAGGACGCACAACAGGTCACAGCTCCCCCAAGGCAGGCATTGCAGTAAGCGAACAGCAGCCAGCCCGCGGCAGCCCAGAGAGGGGTCGGGGTTGGGCAAAGGCAGGGAACACGGCGGACCCTGCGTCCACAGCATGCATAGGTTGTTCAATGCTGGTACCCGAAGTGGCAGCTCCTCCTCCTCCTCCTTCTCCTCCTCCTCCTCCTCCTGCTCTTCCTCCTCCTGCTCCTCCTCCTCCTGTTCCTCCTCCTCCTCCTGTTCCTCCTCCTCCTGTTCC